>JAGSMW010000057.1:0-146479 GCA_029286795.1 Byasa hedistus | reverse complement strand
TTTAAAAAAAACTTTAAAAAAAATCAAAAGCATTTTAACAGTTGTTTATAGCTTAAGACAGTTTAAAAGTCCCAAATTTCTATTTCTTTTGTTTTATAAGCATTTTGTGTGACTTTGTGAATTGAGACAAATCCGCGATTTTAGATTAATGCTGTCTTTTGTTCAAAATAAGATTGGGAGGTTAGAAATAAACTACTCTTGCAAAAAAAGAAAAGTGCATCAAAGTCCCGTTTCAAACGGATTAGCTTGCTAGCTAAATATATACAAAATATTTTAAAAGTGGGGGCAAGATAAGTGATAGAGTAGAACACATAAGTAACCATAAAAAAAATAAAAGATATCTATAAATAGTGTGTGTTTATATGAAAGACAGAGTAAAGCGCACCTAGTGTGATTGACAATACTTTTATAGCACAGGTCACGTCACACCATCATATCTCACTGTCTATATATCTATCTTCTATAATTTCCCTTATATTACAGTGCGTGCAAAAAAAACGGATATTCAAAAATGCGATGTTTGCATAAATCAATAAAGGATTTTAAAACAGCTATGGAATATGTTAGATTAAACAAAATGTTATTACTGGTACAAAGACCACCGTACATTCTCACAGAAATGAATTTATTATCAAAGTCAAGCAACTTAGGACGTTATATAACCTCGGAACCAATACTCTGTATATAGGAAGAATTCGTAAGAGATACTTCAAACTTCAGGACCAAGTTTCATCTAAGGGTAAATGTACAATACTATAAAAAAATAAATAATTTATTAAACTCTTCTTCCTCTATGGACCACCACGTTTCCGACACAAATCTGTAGCAATAGGAGTGACATCTTCTACTATTCCTAACTTCAAACCAGCCCTAATGAAGCTTCTAATAGCAACTTGAGCTCCTGGACCCAAAGCCAGAGGTTTGACACCTCCAGCACCTCTAAAGGGAAGATGAAAACTCGACGCCCCTAGCTATAATCCTTGTGCTACATCCTGTGCTGCCATCATAGATGCATATGGAGAACCTTACGTCTCTCTAGCTTTAACTTCATACCCCCAATTTATTCTACAAATGGTTTCAGCCCCAGTTAAATCTGTGGCATGCATAATGTGTTGTGGAATGGCTTTAATATGAACCCAAGCTGTGTAGGAATCTCTTGTTTCAATGTCATCAGTCATGTAAGGGTAAAAATAATTTTAAAAAATTTAACCATACTCAAAATTTCTGGGAAAAAAGAAATAAAAGCATAAATTTATATATCAATAGCTCTTTTTTCAAAAATAAGCACAAACATATGAACCGTTTCAATTCTTTAGTTAAGCTCTTTAATATTTTGAATTTTTAAACTTTTCTTGTAGCTAATTTTTTACAGTATTTTATAAGTTTATTAAGATCTCAAAAACTATCCTTTTTGCTTATAGAGACAGACCTTTAAAAATGCTGATCTTTTTTCTCATCATTGTACAAAGAAATCATTTAAAATTTAATTATATAAATACATTATCTATACCTTTATGGGGGTTGGGCCTATTCCCTAGTAATTTTTTTTTAAAGGAGGGGACTTATTACTGCAAAAAATTTTAAATATTCATTGAGGCTTGAATAAAAGACGCAGTAATTTTAAAAATGCTAATTCACAGGTATCAGCAGAGTGCTCTTTTAAATTTTCCTCTTCCAAAGATATTCTTGAATGTAACAGTTATTGCAAATCAGGAACACCTTTTCGTGTTTTAATATCTGTTTTAAATAGAGCCCATTTACTTCAATAAGATTCGTGTGATATATCCTCCGGAATTCTTAAAAACTTCTTGGTGATTAACTTGTTTATGGCAGTGTGGTATTATATTCCACATCATGATATAAAAATTTTTATTTTTATAATTTTTAACCCCTAAGACGAAAAAACACAAAAAATCAAAGAATTTAAAGTTCTGATTATGGATCAAAACCATTTTAAAGTTTAAAATTCCTATTTATTTTCGTTTTATAAAGCTGGGGGGGGGGGGGGGAGTTTTAAGTGTCGTACTTTGTGTTAATTTGAGGTCAAATCTGCTATTTAGATTCATGTGTGTTTTGTAACAAAAGGAGCATATCGGGAGGGAAAAGATCTATAACTCACAGAAGAAAAACAAATAATGATACATCAACGTCCCATTTTAAACGGGATAGCTATGCTAGTCATCATATTTATAAAAGGATTGACATTTAATTTTCTTCCCCTCTTTCAAGAAAAAACACAAAAACAAATAAGAAAAATTAAAAGTTCCGATTATGGCTTAATACAATTTAGAAATTCCAAATTCCTATTTATTTTTGTTATCATATATTTTTGTGTGTGCTTTGTATTAATTTGAAGTCGAATTTGCTATTTTAGTTTTATGCTGTGCCTTTGTAAAAAAAAGAAGATTATTAGGAGGTCAGGCCTACACTCATGAAAAAAAAGACAAATAATAATGCATAAATGTCCCGTTTAAAACGGGTTAGCTTTGCTAGTTTTATAGAATAAATTGTAAACCCTTGAACCCGAGAAGGGCAGAATGATAAATAAATCATTTTATATAACAACACAGTGTAAATGGCACAGGGACGAGCTCATAAAGCATTCATGTTCTGGCCGTCTTCCTGCAAATACTGCCACATTGAATTCAATAGCCCAAAACCGAATTATCATAATCCAGAGGATTATGTTACCTTTGAAAAAAAAATTAAAGGCGTCGAATTATCATTGAAGAGAAAATTTTGAAGATTAGGTCTGTAAGAAAAAAATTGTACTTTAGAAGAATTGACGAGATTTGAAAAACTTGACTAGCTAATTCCTGGATATGAACAAATGGGAGCTATTATATTCATTAATTGGAAGATGAAAGAGAGTAAGTTAAAGGCTGTCCGATACTAGTTACATAAATTGGAACGGAGCTTTAGCTTATAGTTTTTTCCAAAAAGTGAGTCCATGTTGGTAATCAATCGTATGGATCGTAAAACAAGTTAACTTTCAGACTATTGATGGTTATTTTAACGAGGTTGAAAATCTTGTTAGAATTTATAGCATCACTAACAAACCTGACGAAGAGTGAACTGATAGAAAACTTTACGAAATTTTCTGCAAAGGATTAGGTGAATATACTTACATGGAGGTTCTTAAAACAGAATATTCTTTCGATAACTACCTTGAAATGTTAAAATTTTTAAAAAGAAATCGAGGATGGAATCTTGATTCATGCTGGATTAGAAAATCTGAAAGTAAGTCCTTGTAAAAACAGAAGTCGAACATGCTTGAGCCCAAAACCCAATTGTAGAAGCTAAGAAGTGGTGTGAATTCATAAAAATGAAGTCTACAGCAATGAGAGTGTATACTGAACAAAAATCGTTTGGCGAGCAGAACGTACGATCTGAACAATCAGAAATTCTAGAAAAACAAATAATTCTAAATCTCTAATGAAACAGAAACTAGAAGCAATTTGTCCGTAGATCTAGAAAATTTACCTTATTCACTTTGCTAGGAAATCAATATGAATATACTCGGGTCCCATTTGGAGTAAAACCTGGCCCAAAAATTTTTCAAAGGCATATATCACGCCTTCTAAATGGACATACCAAATGTTTTCGTTACATTGATGACATAGTCATATACTCACAAAATGAAGGAAGAAAACATTCTAGGTCTTGAAAATGGTATTGGAACGACTCTATGGTAAGAAGGTAAAAATTAATTTCGACAAATCGAAGTTTTTCTTAAATGAATAGATGTGTTAGGATATAAAATTGAAGGGGAATTTATCCAAAAATCAAAAGTCTAGAAACAAAAATACTCAAAAAAACCAGTTAAAACAAAGAGAGATGTTCAAAATTGATTGGTACGCTAAATGGTATCGAAAATTTATACCAAGATTATAGAAACGAATAGGTGAAATGACAAATTTATTGAGAAAAAATACAGAAAAAGATTCAGTTAAATTTAAATATGCAAAAAGAGCTAAACTTATTGAAAATGAGATTAGAAGCAACGTAAGACTTAGTTTTCCCGATTATAGAAAGAAGTTCGTCCTTGAGGGCGATGCCCTGAAATGGTTTGGGAAGCGTTTTACGACAAGATAACAAAGTTATAGGATATTATTCTAAAAAGTTAAATGGCTCAGAATTAAATTATACTATTTTAGAAAAGGAATATCTTGCTATATTGTTGTCTTGTATACATTTTAAAAAAACCATACAAGGTCACTATACTGAGGTTTTTACAGACAGCATAATTGTTTATTTGATAATAAAAAATCTAGTTCACGAATAGTTCGTTGAAATGGCTTATGAATGAATATAACTATTCGATTATTCATCAAAATGGAAAAGAAAATGTTGTTGCTGATCGATTGTCTCGTGTTTGGCAAATAAAAGCGACATCTAAAAAAACCAGTATAATAATCTAGTTAAATGGGTAGTATAAAGACGTTATCAGGAGATTTTTAAAAGATTGTAAAGATAGAATAATTTTAGAAAAGGGTAGAACAAAAAGAAATTCTGAGTCAAGTTTCATGAATTACTGGAAACGCGCGAATCTCAACATGTACATAATTTGAAAAACAGAATTTACATTAAGAATATCATTAATCACATAAAAGAAGTTGATTCAATCTTGGTTATCTGTAAAAAGATGTAAGATTAAGTCGTATAGAATTCACAAAAATAACAAAATGACCGCAAATGAAAGATGCATTTGAAGCTCCTACTGATCCATTTATGGACAGTTCCAATGTAAGTAGCTATCAAACAGATTTGCTGGCGAAGTTAGGATATTTCATTACACTTACAGATATTTTCACTAGGTACACAAAATTTATTTCTACGAGAAGGTTACTGCACAAAGTGTAATTAAAAGCTTAAAAGATTGGGTTCCTTACATTTTCCCACTCCTAAACTTATTATTTTTGACAATGGCAGACAATATGACAATAGTAAAATACGAAATTACTTTAAAGAAAATGGTATAAAACAGATTCAGTCCCAGAATATACGCCATTCAAGCACGGGATTCTGAAAGATTAAATACGACGATAACTTTTATTCTTGTTCGTCTAAAATGAAAAATACTATCTGAAATAACACAAAACATGAAGATACATAAATCTTAACAAAATCGGGTTTTAAAAACATCCCCATCCAGTTGTGACCGGAATGGATTTCTACGATATCAAATAAGTACGAAAGTTATGCTCAATCCTGTAAAAAATTCAATTTTAACGTTAAGTATAAAAAGGGAGACGTTGTTTTTAAACGAAGATTTAAAGGTAGCAAAACTAGATCAAAGTATGAGCTAGCTCTAGAAGAATTAAAAAGGTGGGGAAAAGAGGATTTTGGATTCTGTTAGACGGTGACATAATTGGACGCAAATAAAAGATAAAAGCTGCGTGAAGGGGTAATATGTGGTATTATATTCCACATCATGATTATAAAATTTTTAGTAAAAAATTTTATATACAGTTTGTAAAAAAAAAACGCAAAATCAAAAAAGTTAATTGATGTAATCCTATACTTACAAAAAATAAATCTATAGCTTCTTTTTGTAATAATAGCTCTTTTTGACATCCTGAATTTTTCTCTAGAGTTCTTTTAAATCCATAAAAAGCTCAAATTAATAATTAATTTATGATTTTGTAAAAAAAACGCAAAATTTTTTTTAATACCTTAAAAACTTAAAAAATTTTGTTTTTTTTAAAAAATTTAAGCCCTTAATGATAAGCACTGACTGAAGTTGAAAGAGCTCAAATGTAGTTTATGTTGACCAGAATATACGTTTTCAAAGATTGCAGAAATTTTTGTATTCAGTATCTCAAACGTTTCAGATTTTACAAAAAATACAAAAACCATAATATTTTTTCACACAAGGAGGGAATGGTCGACCAAAAAAATCATTCACTTCGGTCACATACTTTCGCTGAAATAAAAAAAAATGCAAAAATTCAGATAAGGACAACTCAAAACCTTGTTCAGGAGGATTTGAATGAAAAATGAAATTAGTATTCAACAGTTAAAATTATCTAAATGAAAGAAAATTTTCTTTTTTCTTTTCAAAAAAGACATTCCTGAAACCTCATCATATTTTACTAGATACCAGATATCAGAAAACGGATAATGATGTCTAAAGAAGCACAGAAGAGTATTATTTTTAGTGATGATCAAGTTCAATCTATTTTACTTTGATGGAAATGTTTCTATCTGGAGTAGTAAAGTAATCCCGGTAAAAGCCAGTATTCTAAAAATTTGCAGCCAACTGTTAAATACGGAGGAGGGAGTAATGGTAAGGGGATGTTTCTCATATTATGGTGTTGGAAGACTAGTATTTATCGATGGAAAGATGGATGCTGCAAAATACTGTAGTATTTTAGCGGAAAATCTAGATCGCTCTGCTACTAAAATGGGCTTACCTGAATTATTGATCAGCAACGATACGATCCCAAACACACTTCGAAGCTAGTTAAGAAGTTTTTATAAATAACTAGCCCGAGTATCCCGTTTGAAACGGGACATTTGAGATATTATTATTTTTTGTCTTTTTTTCTATGAGTGTAGGCTTTGACTTCACAGTAATCTTCTTTTCTAACAAACTAACAGTATGATCTAAAATAGCAGATTTGATCTTTAAATTAATGCAAATTACGAATAACATGCTATCAAACATAAAGAATAAAATTTAAACATTTTTAATAAAACGGTCTGATCATAATAAGAAAATTTTATGTTTTTTTCAAAATTTTTTCATTTCTCTTAAATAGGGGCTAAAAAATTAAATGTGAAATCCTTTATTAATATGATGATAATGATGAAAATATGAATTTCTTAAGTGACCGGCTTAATCGCCTGATTTAAATCCTATAGAGCATTGGTGATTTTAAAGAGAAAATAGCAAAAAACCTCCAAAAAATTGAGTTGGATTTAAAAAGTAGAATAGGTCGAAGAATGGAACCAGATTCCCCATGAGTTATGCCACAAAACTTTTTTTAAGCTTTAAAAAACAGGCTTTGGCAGTTTATAGAGCCAAGAAAACCATACAAAAACATAAAAAAAAATTGCGTTTTTTACAAAATCATAAATAATTATAATTTGAGCTTTTAATGCATTTAAAGAACTCTAGAGCAAAATTCAAAAGGTCAAGAGAGCATTATTACAAAAAGAATTAAGAATTTATTTTTTGTAAGTATAGGATATCATCAAGTACTTTTTGATTTGTGCGTTTTTTACAAATGTATATATTGTGTTGATTTGTCATAATAGGGGTAAAAATAATAATATATAACATATATTTTTAAATAAATGCTTAGCTGTAACAATACTAATAAAGGATTCATCCCCCCACCCCCCCCCCCCCCCCCTCCCCCCTTATTAATTTTCACCCCTTTTTTTTGTTAAATAAACAAAAATTATAGAAAAATAGAAAAGTTCTAGTTATGGCTTGATAATACGATATTTGAAACATAAATTTATGTCGTTTTTTGTCTAATAAGAATTTTTGGTCTTGTTTTATAGCAATTTAATCTCATAGATCATTAAGATTTCAAACATTTTTTGAAAAATCAGAGGAAATTATTGGAAGTGATAGATATTTGAAAAGTCACAGTAAAAACACAAACGAAAATGCATTAAAGTTCTATCTTAAATGGAAACCTTCGCTAGAAAATAAATACATATGGATACTTAAGTATTTGAAATTATTATGACACGGTGTTGAAAAAAGTTTGTGAGACTTTAATTTAAACTACTATTTGATGATATAAATAAAAAAAATTAGAAATTACGAAAGTTTTTTAGCCAAAAGAAAGCCATATTTTTAATTATTGCTTTACTCTTTGTTATTCTCTTTAAAAAAATAAGAATTAAAATGCCAAAGGTTTAAAAAAGCTATGCGCATCTTGAAGGAAGGAAATTTTTCTTAAGAAACAAAAACTGTCTACACTATAAGAATAAAAAAAGGCAGCTTAAACATATGTGGTAACTCTACGGGACATATATTAGCATAAGCATATTAGGAGGGCACAATAAGGTAGTAAGATAATTCATCTCTTTTTTGCTTGTTTAAAAACTTAGAAGCTTTAAAAAACCAAAACTTTTATATCAGAAATGATAATATGAGATTTCAAAGCATAAAAGATAAGTACACATGTTTACACAGATATAAAGATTTAAAAAAATAAATTTGATATTGTCGTCTTTGATAAAGTGAAAAGGAAACAATATTATAGAAATTAGCACAACCATCAGAATAATTCTATGACAAGAGAAACGAAAAAGACCAGAAATTATTTTTGAGCTAATGTACAAGAAAAATGTATAGATGAAAACACATACCAAAGAAAGCTCAAATATCATGAAATATAACAAGATGGTGGCTAGACCATTAGAAGAATGAAGGTCTTGGAATTTTTATCTCAACCAGAGCATACATTTAAAGCAGAGTTCTTAAAAAAAATTCTTACAACATTTAACTTGATTGCCGCGTATGCAAAAAAGGAGGTGTCATGAAAAGCTAGTTAAAGGGATGTTTTGTAAACGAAAAAACTATGTTAGGATATATTTTAGTGGTGGAATTGGAATTGGAGGAAAATTGACTTGTAAGTTAAGCGAAGATACGTTCAAGTTTTAGTTATGCAAAAAAAATTTAATTTCATTCGAAATTTTTTTTTTTTACTTTTTAATAGATTCTTAAAATATTCTGAGAATATACTGCACCTGGCTAAAGTGATTTTAATAGTCACTCACCTCTTAATAGAAAAGTGGGGAGATAGAAAGCAGAATTGCTGTTGATTTGAATGGGATCAAGTTCCCTCTTTTTATGCGCACTTAGAGGTTTAGGTGCAATAATATTTAAACAAACCTTAAAATAACACTAAGCCACGACCTTAATTAAACCTTTTTCTTTGGGAAAAAGTACATCAATATCATTTAATCTTAAATTAAAAATTAATGAACATTTTTTTTTTCATTATTTTCAACTCCATGCTATAACAATACATATGAAAAGATTCAAAAATGCGAATTTTTGATCCACTCAAACACTTATTTTTATCTTTAAAAATTTAAAGTTTTTTTTAAAAAAAGCAATTGGGTTGTACTGCTCGAAAATTCAAAAATAAAGTTTTATCTAAGATCAAATTCTATTCTTTTTTTTTTTTTTTTTTTTTTTTTTTTTTTTTTTTCTCCTCCCCTTTTTTGTTAAAATCATGGGAATAGGATTGTTGAAACAAAAATTTATATTAAAAATAGCGCAGAAGATCTTTTTATTCTATTAATAACAAAATTTGTTTGCAAATCTCTAGAAATCCCCTATCAACCTTTAAAAAGTAGACACCACAATTTAGGAACCTAATTTTTTTATTTTGAGCATTGTAACCATCAGAGATATTCTTTTTTATTTAGCTCAATAAACAAAAAAGGTTCTGTTATAAAAATCCAAAAACAATCAGAATCGTGAGCATTAGATACTCATAGTTTGAAACATAGAAATGATATTTAAGATCAGTTTTTTAGCGCTATTTCAAGGAAATCCCTTCCCTAACTAGTTCCACCCCCCTATTTAGTAGAGTGAGGACTCTCGCTTTAAGGGGGGGGGGGGGTGGAGTTTCTAGAGTAAAGGTATTTTGAACGTGTAAAAAATTTTGAAATTATACACATAAATCTTTTTATAACTCAAAAATAGAATTTAGCTTAATACTTTTAACGAAATCTTTACAGATAACAGTAAATCAGTGCTATTTAGGATAAAGAATGGTTCGTAATATCTAAGTCACCATTCAAGAGATTATTTTATTATCATAGTATTATGAAGATGTAAAATACAATCGGATATTCTGATAACATGGAATTCAGATTTAGGGTCGAAAACTTGCTTTCTGTTAGGATAAGATCAAATTGTGGAATTTGAATTGATTGCAGGAAAATTTTCACATGTTTTTTTGTTGAATATATTCCTACAGCAGTTATTAAGACACCTATTATTGCAAATCCAGAGACATAAAAGATCACGACCAAGGAACTTAGTATGAGACATTGAAGACAAAAACAAGAAGTTCAAAAAATTTAAGGAACAGAAATATGAGTGTAAATTTATAAGAAGTTTTTTACTGATCTATTTATAAAAATTCAATACTTAAATCCGATGAAATATCTTAGATACAATAGTGTAATTAATAGGAGGAGGCAGTTAAATTTGAAGGGTATCTTTTTATTTTACATTAAAGGGGGGGGGGTATAGTTTTTAGAGTAGCGCCAGTTTTTTTATATTTACAAAGTGTGTCAATTGAAATATTTTAAAAATAATTGTATTTAATTTCTTGCGTTAAGGTCTCTTGCTTTATAATCATTGGACGCATCAGCTTTAATTTATAGAATTCGAGAAATTAAGCTTTATATAGTGTAATTAGAACTTTAAAGGCAATTTTAAGAACAATTTGTATTTTTTAATTAAAAAGCTTAATAAATTCAAAAAACCATTTTTTTATGTTTTCAATTAGATTATGTGATTTGTACAAAATAAAATTTAAAGCATGAATTTAAATGGATTTTGTGATTTTATTGAAACAAAAAAAAATTTTATGCATAAAATCTATAAAACAAATTGATGAAAAAGTATCAACTTAAAAAATGGAGAAGTTTTAGACACCAGTTCTCCTGAACAAAATCTAAATGGATATAGTTACCATTTAAGTGATCCAAAAGACGCTAAACTGCTATTTATAATACAGAGGTGAACATAAAGGAGCTTTGATGTTGAAAAAAAGGATCTTTGATGATGTTTTCCTTGTCATTCTATTCTATTTCAAGCAAAGAAATTTCTTTTTGTGTATTTCTAGAATCATTCACGTTAAAAATCCTAACTAAATTAATATCTAAGCATAAAATTAATAGAATTTACATAAAAAGCAATCATTTTTTTGTAATTCAGAGGTTAAGACAGAATTTGCCTAATCTCAATTTAGTTGTGATTGAGAGCTTAAAGCCAAAATTATGAATCACTTAGCTATTTCAATGATTTTAAGTATAAGTCGGATTTAGATATCTTACGAAGATTTGCATAACAGAATTAGTTATGTGCCTTCGAAATGATTTTCGAATTATCGTAGGAATAGACACAAAGATAAACAATTTTTTATAGATGAGAAACTCTATATGTCGCATGTGTAGCAGAATCTTTGAACTTAATAAGCATAGAGAAAAAAAGGATCTTTATTTTGCAAAATAAATTATACAAATACCAAATTAGGCGAAAATTTGTTGAAAATGAATCTTTTACAGCCATATTACCGTCAAAAAGATTTAGTAAAACGCTCGTAAAATTGTTGAATACTGCAAAAAGAACTCTAATATTTCTGAAAGAATTTGTAATATCTTAAAAGAAATTCCATCTATTACAGATGTGATAACTTTACCTCATCTAAACATACTTCTACTTTAGAGAATTATAAAGTAAGTATAAAGAAGGACTATGAGGCTTTCTATGTTTTTGAATGCTGTAACTCTTTAGAAAATTTAATCAGTGATGACCTTTCTATATTTAAAAAATTTAAAAGTTTGGTTCGAAACTTCTTGCATAACAAAATTAAATTACGAAATTTCAAATAATTTGATGTGAAAAATGCACATTAAGCAAAAAAAAGGTTATTGCAAAGGGATGAGATTATTAAATTTGTGAAAAGTGGAATAAGCGATTATTTAGATTTAGGAGAAAAATTACTTGAGGCACAAGAAGATTTGTTAAGAGAATTCGATAAGTTAAAAAAAATTTATGATTTTAAAATTGCATATCATGAGGCAGAAGGAATGATTTTTAAAGTTTCAAACAAGGATGTTCAATAAAATAATTCTTTCTATTTTTCACAGGAGGGGTTAGTTGAAAAAAATCACCAACATTTTTTTAAAGAAAATGAGAAATTCAAATCGCTAGACTGTGATTTGATGACAAAAAAGAAGGATCCACATCCACGAATGCTAATGATTTTTCTAATTCTAAGAATTCTGATGCACATGATTCCGTTCTAGAATCGAACATACTTGATATTGGAAATATAAATATGAAAATAAGTTTTATTTTTAAGTACAGGACAAGGAATTTTCATTTTTAACTACCAAAATATACAAAATTTAAACAATAAATTAAGGACATTTACCATCAAATACTGGAGATTGCAGGGAGTTTCTGTTTGCAGTTTTTACAAAAAAACTTCAAAAATTTCGAAAAATTAGTGGATCTATCGGATGTTATAGCTGAAATGGATGTTTGTATGAGCATTCTAACTTATTCTTCATTATACAAGTCTCACTTTTCGGGGTTCAATAATTTTACTCGTATAAAGAAATCTTACCATCCTTTGCTAAATGATCATAAAATTATTGAAAATAACTACTACTCGTGTCCTTACCTTCGCTTTAATATTATTACAGGACCGAATATGAGCGGCCCAAGACAAAATACATAAAACAACTAGCGCACCTTATTATTTCTTAATTCAGATCGGTATCCTATAAAATGCAGAGATGGAATATGAGACTGTATAACAAACTTTTTGTACGACTTAATACTCTGAAGATGAATAATAGTGATGAAAGAGAAATGAAAACCTTATGATTTTAAATGATATGATGAGATACGCCAGAAACCCAAAACAATGATCCTGTAGATGAGATAGGAAAGAACTTTGATTGTTTTTTTATGATCAGATATTTTATTGCTGTTTCTAGATTTATTTAAAAGAAATTGTTTTTTGTCTATTTTATAACACACCAGTACGAACTTATTGAGCATTAAGAGATTTTAAAACATCTTTAATGTTCTGAGAAGTTTAGATCATAAAGTAAAATCCGGAGTAAGTAGAACATATTCATGGAATAAAGATTGTAGTAGAGAAATTTTTTCTACACAAGTTTTACAAGAAATGTATATTTCATGATAAAATAAATCAAAAAAAGTAAAGTTAGATCTCAGAAATTTAGATTCAGCTAGCATTGAGAATTAAAAATTGTAGGTCTGAGGAAGAACAAAAAAGGAAATCATAGAGTATTCAAGAAAAGAGTAAAAAGGGGATGATTTACATCAATGAAGTCACAAATTTACAAGTTAAGGTATTTTTAATCATTAAATATAATTTGTTGGATAAATTTGAGTTAAATTAATTAAATATCAAAAATATTCTAAGTTCACAAATCTTTAGGATGAAAAGATCATGCACCTACATTTTGATGCAATTAAAAAAAATTATAGGCAATTTAAATGAATTGAATCAGAATGACGCAAAAAGAGGGCGATCTATTATCTTTTATTTTGAATTTTTTTCTTTGTTTTATCATTAGATTCTCAAAGAGATCAACGCCCACTAACTTCAAATTTTTGTTGATTTTGATTCCTTTTTTCATGTATATGGAAATCATCAGCTTCCTTCGAACTAAGAAATTCCTTTCTGTTTCTGCGTTCATTTTGAAACCATCTTTGTGATAGTTCTAAGGGGACAATCCCTAACATGATACTGCGATCGGATTTTTTGGTAAGAGGGATACTAGTGAGATCAAAGACATCCTTAGAACCTTATTCTGAAATGCTCCTTTTCTTTTTTCTCATCATTTCCCCTCGTCAGCCCTCTGCCTTCTTTTGAAAGTTGATCATGTCCTATTTTGCTTGCACCAACAACTCCTGTCTGTTTTATAGTCATCTAACCTATTCAATAAGGAGTGTATTATTTAAAAATTCATAATGATAAATTAAAAAACAATAATATATTGAGTTTTAATATTACAACGCCTATTAATATTGGCATAAAACATAGAAAAATTTTTTGTTTGTTTGATATTTTGTAATTAATTAATAAAAAAATATCATAACCTATGAATATAAATAGTGAACAATCTGAGATTAAATTGTAATGCTAAAAATTATTCAATAAGATTTGGTGTATGTAATTTTTTTTCGTGTGTAAAATACTTCTTTGCTTCGCCCGGAGAAGATATTTTTTCATGTCATTAATTCTCAAAAATATTATGTGCGATGTGGATTAATTTTCTCAAAATAATGATTTTTTAGAGAATACTAAAATAAGGATGCATTCCTTCACATAGGAATAAAAAGAGTGAGCTTTTTTAAAAATGAATAAACATTAATTTAAAAAATTAAAACAAAGTTTTTTATTTCTATAAAAATTTATAATCATTCATTAAGTTTTTTGAGAGAATATACTGTTATTTCAAAATAGGCGCACACACTTTCATATGTTAGAGATCTTTAGCATATTCTTTGGTCCATGAGACATCGCCAAATTCATGAATTCTACTAAATCTTGTATAATTTCATCAAAGGAACAATATGTTTATTACTAATTGTTTTTTCTTTCTAGTACCACTTAACACAATAAAATTTGTACAAAATATTTTTATCATCTAACTAGTTTTAGACTTATTTTTTATTTTTCAATACTTTTTTTTTGATCAAAAGATTAATTACTTTATATTTGAATTTTTATATCAAAACAGAAGGTGAGGAATGGTTAAATTTTTTGTTTTAAAAAAAAAATAATTTAGTCATCCTTAAAATGAGATTTTGATAAATTACCTTTTAAAATTGTTTATAAAACTTTCAGCTCAAAATGTAAGAAGTTCCAGTCCAGCGAGTCTTAAGAAATAGAAGTTTTATGGTACAATCAAATAAATGTGTTTGGTTCGTTGTCTTGATCCATCACATATCTATTAACTATAAAATAGAATAGTTTTTTTTTTACATTAAATAAGTATTTTAAGAAAGAATTGATTTTATTAATAATTTTTAATTCTGAGATAGGGAAAGGGGTTCTTTTTGAAAAATATATACGAGGGTCAATTCTAAAAGATTACTAATTTTTTTCTCAAGTGACGATCTATGAGTCATGGGATAATCTGGTTTAAGCTATACATATTTTTCTCAATTTCCCTCCACACTTTTTCTGATTTAAAATACATATTAATTTTAAATCAAGGGGAAAGGATAGAAATTCAATTCATGGACAAGTTTAGATTTTCATGTGCCTTTGTTCAATCTTCTTGTAACTCAAAATAGACTTACTTGTAATCTTACAATTCCTTACATTAGATCAAGCTTCATATCTTATGCGCATTGAAACTTGTTGATTTTGTAGTAACCTCAGAGATCATACATATACAACATTAACTTGATAGAAATTATTTTTACTGAAATTTGAATAGAATCATAAAGTCCGTCCTATTTAATATGAATAGTCAAAAAATGTTCTATACATATTATAAGGCTAAATTTCAGGGATAGACCCATAAAAAATTAATTTTAATCAAAAATATAATTGTTAATCGATAAAGTATGTTTGGCTACTGTGTATAAAATTTTTTAAATGAGTATTTAATTAGACATGTTTATCTATATTCTTGTTAAGCTGTAGGGTCTTTTTATACCCAAGTTGTCAAGATATCTAAAAGTTCTTTTTAAAATCATTTCTAAAACATCATTTTTGATTTTTTTTTGTAAAATTGTTTGATCAATTTTTAAAAAACATATTTGTTTTAACAAGAGATGATCAAAAGTTTTTATCTACGATTTTGTATATTTATAACTGCTTATATACCATTTTCAAGTTAAATTACAACATTATCTCGTCTCTAACTAACCCGAAAATATCAAATTTCATGTTTAAACAACTATCTAAGAAAAACATTTTTTAAATATTATGATTTCTAATCCGAATAATTTTACTGAAAACTTATTATCAATTGTAAAATGACTCAGTTGTATCTTGTTCCTATTTCTGTAAAAATTTTAAGATTAAATAAATTAGGAGAGTTGTAAAGAGATACCATGAGAAAGAACCTATATTAATTAAGTTATTCAGTCAGCGTAGTGTCCAAAATTATACTCCATATAATTTCTCAGACATCACACAATAATTTTGATTAAAATGCTTCTCTGTTTAGGGTTTTAGCTTTTCGACATTTTTGCAATTATTAATAAAAATTAAAAAACAGGATTAAGTCTATAGATAAGTTATAATATAGATGATACATGCTGCATAAATAGTTAATCTTACCTATTACAACTTTTTTGACTTCTTTATGCGTTGGTGCGACTAATCAAAAAATAGAAATATGACTAAAATTGTTTTTCCTCGGAATTTTAAATCACGATGTTTTTGTAAGCCTTAACTTCAGTTTAGACCTTTTCGTGGAGGTTTCTTTCCTCTTTCCTTGTACAAAAAACAAGTAGATCGGTGCAAAAAAAAATTATTTAGTTTTAACAACTTTGATACAACAGATTTTTCTATGTTTAAACCTTTTCAAATTTGTTGTTTTTAATAAATAACTAAAAAAGTTAAATTTTTTTTTAATTAAATTGGCATAAACAAGCATAAAGATAATAAATTTTTTTAAAATTATCAAAAAGCAAGAAAACCTATTATACCATTGAATACACGAGTCCCTCTTCACGTCCAATTTTACTATCTTGTTTGTACGGGGGTTTGGTCTAAAATAAAATTTTTTAAATACTTTTTATAAACCAGACCTGATTTATAAATAAAATAAGGTAACGTGATTATACTTAATATTAAAAGATTTATTAACATTAACAAAGATCAAAATATGATTTAAAATAATTAGAAAGGGTTTAAATATACAAAAAGTTTTCCAGGGAGGTCGAATTACTACTTTAGAAAAAAAAACAGGCTTTAGTGTTTTTAATGCTTTCCAACTATTTGATTCACTCAAAAACATTTTTGGATGTTGAAATTGAGGTAAATCTTTAAAAAGAAAGTATTTTCAAAACATATTAAAGAACCAAATCTTTTTTAGCAAGCTTAAAGACAATCTATGATCTATTTTTACAAGAGCACAAAGGAAGACTGTATATTGTAAAAAAAATAATTCAATCACACAAAAAGAAAAGTTGTTAAATTATTCTGGTATGTCATTTATGGATTTATATTTGTGTTCAACAAACGTTAATTTTAGCTAAGAGCAGAAAGTGCTCTTTGTATACTGTAAAATAGAAATTTTTTACTTGAGAGTACTTTTAAAATGTCCATAATGTAGTGATAAATGGAATTTCGTATATCACAAGGCCACTAAGTGTGATAGAATGTCATACGACCATACAAGACGCCAAAATAAAGTATTGAAAATATTTTGCGCAGATTTGCTTAAGTCGAGGATTTTTAAAAATAAAAGAAAGGAGACCTCATCCTAAGACAAATTTCTAATACATAAAGCGAAAATTGGGATTGAATACAGAGCACTTTAATCTTAAAAGCAATCTTTTATATAACAATCCAATATTTCTTTGGTATAGGAATTTTTGAAAAACTGTAATTGTTGAATTGTACACAACCGAAAGTTAGTTTTTTAACTACCTAGGAACACTTCTTACCATTAAATGCTTGTTTTTAGTACTATTAAAAATTATTTATTTTTATTTTATTGTAATTGTTGAGGAGGGTCATCAGACATTTTAAAAATTATGGAATTAGGAAAAAGCATAGTAAAGGATACTAGCAAGCTATACTTTTAACCAAGACACAGACAGTCTACTGCCATGTATAATGATACACAATAAGAAATATCGATAGATGGTAATAAACTTTTAAAGACATTATAGAGAGATATAATAAGAAACACACAACAAGTCGAAGGAAGTTCCATCCAAAGTTTTATAGAAAAACTATAAAAGTGTAACAAGTAAAATATCGCTCGACGTGAATCATCCGTCAACAATAAGAAGTGCGTGCATCCAAGAGGCTTCACATTTCGATTTAAGTGCCCAATTTTAACTAACCATCTCTAACAGAGTCATTTCAAAATAAGGTGAAGTATACTTAAATTTGCAATTTCTAAATGTTTCGAGCAATGATATTGTGATAAACCACATTTTTCTTATTGTTCTTTATTGTTTCACTGATGGTTCGATTTCAGACATCAGTTCTTGTATTTTATAATTGGTTCTGTTATATATTTTGATATCCTGAATAAATCCGTAAGGTTTTATAATCAAGTATCAAGGTATAAATATAGAAGAAACCAAGTAAATACGAAATTATGAGACCAACCCCATTGAATAAATACTTTTACTAAACATGTTTGCAGGGATAAGATGAACTTTAGTCTGTGGAGAAATATTTCAGACAAGCCGCATCCCGGGGTATTTTGTCAGATATATTTTGTAACAAATTAATTGCTATGCATAAAAAAAGCATTGCAAAAAAATGAGAAGTACTTTATTAATTATTTTACAAGGGGAGAATGCAGCGTTCTTTTAAACCATAAAGCATTAGGCATATTCAGAAGATCTTTGCGTAATTGTATTAAGTTATACCTTTTTTTTATACAATTGGCGTAACCTGGTAGAATGCGGCCTGTACTCAAGAAGCTTTCCCAATATGATTCCGACAGCCGTTCTACCGGTATACCTTTTTTTAAAAATAAATATGTTTTAAAGGGAACTCATTTATTTAATTTCTTCTTGGGGTTAAAATTTATAATTTTTTTTTTAAAATAAAAAATAATGTGGTTAGTACCACAAAATCTATTTTGTGTTTATTGTGAGAATTAGATTTGGAAAACTTAAAACTAATAATTTGTACTTTTCATTTACAACACATGCCGAGAGACTTTGCGTAACCCGTAAGTGCAACGAAATAGAAACAAAAAGCATAATGTTTTTGTTTTCACATCTTTGTCTAATTAAAAGATATTAATCGTTTTTTCAATAGTGCACATTGAGTCCACGGCCCTCTTTCCCTCATTTTTTTTTCTTCTGCGGCCCCTTTTTGTTACAATTTCTTTCCACAGCCCCTTTGTAAAAATTCGTGGAGTTTTGCGATATTTTCCTATTGCAATTTTATCGTGTGGCCCTAGATTGCCCACATTTCAATATATTAAAAACGTTTTTTTGGTGTAAACTCCTCTAGATAGAAATGTTTCAATTATATTATAAAAGTTTTTTTAGATAAATGTGTTTATTTAATTGAGCAGAGCCGGGATTCTTCATTTCAATATTTAAAGATGTTTTTCTTGCTTAAAATAGTTTTGGTTTCCAAAAGGAACCAATTAGATTCACTTATGGATTATTATAACTGATAAATTCTATGAATTAAATAAAAAACAAATAAAATTATAAAAAGAACCAATAAACTTATCCATATGGAAATCAGGGGTGGTTGAATACACCTATTTCAAATAATATAGTAATAATAATAATTTCTTTAATGCTTTAAAAAAGAGGAGAAAACAATAAAGCAGTGAGCTTCAGCTCCAGCGTAGCGATACAACCCTGGCTTTCCCAGGAGGAATAGAAAAATCAAACATAGTTAATTAAAAAAATCAACAAGATAAAAAGTTTTGCTACACTAATTGAAGGCTACTAGTGTAGATAAAGGTGCTATGGGTTACAACAGCTTACCATCCCCTCCCAGGAAAAATCATGTTTCCTATCTTTAAGTTTTTCTATTTAAGAGGAGGAAAATTTAAACCATTTATGAGTCTGTCTATAGGAAGTTTGTCCACTAATCGGGTGAAGGTTCTAGACGATAAAAAGCTTACTTCAAAGTTCGAGTAACTTATGTTGCTCCTCAGAAAATTCTTGCCTTCTTAATTTTTTTTTTTTTGTGCACAGGTAAAAAGAAATCTTTGCAGAGACTCTCGCGGATGAACTATAGTTCAGTCCCCACTCGAGTACCGTAAGATTTTAACTCCTTAAAACCTCTTCCTTTTAAGTAGCCTGCTGTGTGGCAAACACTATCATACCCATCTAAGCTTTGATTCCAGGAGAACCAAATCACTGCCTTGGCCTAATCCATGCCAAAAGTGTAGATCCACAGAAGACAGTATTAACGGGCGTTGGTTAGTAAACCCGGGGAAAGAGCATCATAATACTGGTATAGTCGGACCATATCTTTAGACTGATTGCAAGCACCCTCTCTTACACCACCGACCCCTGTGAATTGGATGTGTGGTAGTCTCTTTACCTGTTTCGAGGTGCCGTTTGCAACAGTCCTTTCGATATATCATATCCGCTGGACCTTTCACCCTACTTAGTCCAGTCCACAACCTTCGAAATACTATCAAATCCCCACCTTGAAAGTTTTGAGTCCCATCGCGGGATTCGAACCCGTAACCATCATCCTCTTGGACTGGATGCTCTTCTACTGAGCTATGGGACTCAATTGATCGTAATCGGTTATTTTTAGATTTAAGTGATCTTTTGATAAATGGAAAGGAATATATTTGACGTAGCCGATATTTTAAAATTCCCAGGAAAGACAAACGCAAATACATAAAAATTTCGTTTTAAAACGGTATAGTTTTGCTAGTTAATACGTATATCAATCATTATCATCATATATATAAAAAGTTTGAATTTCGGATTTTTTAACCCCTAATTTAAAATAGCCACACAATTAAAGAAAAAATTTAAGTTCTAATTATAGCTTTTTACAGTTTTGTTAGTTTGAAATACCGATTAACTTTTGTTTTCTAAGTATTTATGTTCGTACTTTGTATTAATTCGATGTCAAACTTTCTATTTTAGATATGAAGTTGTTTTGTAAAGAAAGAAGATCCAGAGGTCCAACAATTCTATAATTTTTAGGAAAAAAGACAAATAATGATAAATAACATTCTGTTTAACCGATAGTTCTGCTATTTTTTATAAATGTCTTTGATAAATAATTAAGAACTTGTTTTTAGATTATTATTAAACTAGCAGAGCTATCCCGTTGAAACAGGACTTTAAAGTACTTAACTTGTTTTTTTTTCTAAGAGTTAGAGATCTTCTGACCTCCCGTACAAAACATTAGAATGAATCTAAAATAGCAGATTTGAGCCTACTTAATGTAAAATTTACCCTTTATGATGCCTAGGAAACAAAAATATATGATAGTTAGACTTAAAACTTTCTTAGCCCTATCAAAGCTTAACCTTTATTTATATTTTGCTCAAAGAGGCCTAAAAAGATTATTTTACGATCCTTTTTTTCAAGAAGATTATTAATAAGGTAATTTAATAGGACTAGCTAAAGCTACCCATTCTTTTAAAGATAATCAGATATTAAGATGAACTAAAACTTTTGCAAGAGCTTTAAATGTCCAAATCACCAGTTTTTTATGGGTGGGGTCAAATTAAAGTTTTGCTTTATAAGTTTTTTTACTCGAAAACTTTAAAAGAAGGTTATAAAAATTTTGTATATATTTTGATGACTTTCAAAACTATCTCATTTGAAAAGGATAAATTTCTAATGCGTCTTTAACTCTTTCCTGATTTGTACAAGTTTTTGTCTTTTAATTTCAACTTCCTAACTTAACGGAAAACTAAAGCTAATTCTATATAAAAGCCTAAAATTAGAAAAATGTAAAGCAACTCTTTCAAAAATTATTTAGAGTCAAATATAAAACTACTATCCATTCGAGAAAATTTCCTCTCAAAAATTTTAAATTTTCCACTCTTTTTTTCGTAGGGGTTTAAAAATAAAAAAACATGTTTATTATAATGGCCTAGTGAGGAAAAGGGTATCCCATTTTAAACAGGACTTTTTAAAATATGTTTTTACTCGTTACCTTTACTTACTTTGTAAATCTTCTGTATTGCAAGGTTTAAGAATTTTCCAAATCAAAAATTATAATAGAATTTCAGATTTCTATACGTATCCACAAAAATGCTTAAATGATGATTTAAAATCCAAAAAAGTAAACTTTGGATTTAGTTCAAGCAGTCTTGCACACTTCGCATTTTTTCAATTTCCTTACTATTTTTAAAAAAATATAAAATTAATGTGCGTCCACTTGAATAAAGATATGATAGTAAATTATTTAATAACAACATTTAAGCTTTTTTTAAATAAATGTGGCCTTATTTTAAGAAAATAGGACACCATGTTTGCTAGCAATTGTATTTTTAAACCTCTCTTTTAAGCAAAACATAATAAAAATCAAAAAGATGCAAAGTTCTAATATGTCAAACGAAATTGTGGCATACATTATCTACAAAAATGTCCTACAAAGTTTAAATCTAAACGTTATTTGATTTAATCGTCAAGCCAACAGTGTATTATCTCTTTAAAAATATTCTTTTGAGGAAAAGGTCAATGGCGTGTCGACAAGTTAAAGAGAGACGAAGAGAATAGATTTCTTAATACTAAGATACTATAGACATTCTGCTGATATATTTTTCAATTTAATTTATTGATATGCATTTTTATAGAATTTGAAATAATTTAAAGTTAAATTATTGGTAAATTATGTATCTCAGAAGGAATATGCCTCAATTGATTTTAAATCAGATTTATTAAATCAGTGACGTATCTCGCGTAGTCTGGGGAATCTGTTGATAGTCTTGTCATCAGGTGTATTTACACTCTGATGTTTAGGAATAGAAGAAACATTTTTATTTAAAATATTTTTATTTCTTGTTCCCATCCTAAAATAGTATATGGGTAAAAAAATATGTAAAATAAAAATGAAGGATTAGAGATCCTTACTATAAGAGTGCAGGCGTAGCTTCCAGTTGAAGCTACTGCTTGACAAGTCCTGGAGTCTAGTCATGTTTGTAATTTTTTCTTTCTGTCGTTCTTTTGTCTTTTCTTGCTTATTTATATTTAGTTTTAGACAGGTTTTTAGAATTCTGTAGAAATCAAGAATGTTACTCGAGATTATACGACAGTAAATTAATCAGGATTTTGTGTATATCATCGTAAAAATACTTTTTTACCCGAATCTTTCTCAATTTTTTTTAAATGTTTGACTTAAATTTTAGAGAATTACATAAAATATGAAAAAAACGATAAAGCTTTTACTTATAATCCCAAAGAAAAATAAATCTTACTCGGAAACTAGAAAAGAATGAGACTCAAACCTTAACCTTACTTTATGGCAATTTAAAGTGTGATGCAAGGTGATGATATGAAAATAATATATTATCGTTGTAAAAATCAAACAAAATTCGGTTGCACTGCCGAGATTCGTAATACATATTACTCTTAAAAAGATTATTTAAATTTTTATACTACTTCGGGGCATTTAATGATGTTTTAATTGTAATGGATCTACACGTTTACATCAGTTGTATTTAAAGTAATAAAAGACTTGAAGATGAAAAGGCGCAATGCTTTAGAATAAAACGGCATTAAATAAAGAATAATATTTAAATCATAAATTTTTATTTAAGTTAACGATTATTTCTATTATGAGCACCAGAATCAAGCCCAGGTGTACTTTTTAAAAGTATTTTTTTTTTTTAATCATACGATACAACTGATCCGATTATTTTATGTTGTTCGTTTAATTTCCATCAAAAACATATTAATTCTTTGTTTAAATCTACTAACTATTACACTGTTAAAAAGTAATAAAAATCCGAGTCATTTATTGCTAATCTAAGCACGTTTAATTTTGATACAATTAAATTTCTAAGACATTAAACTGTTTTTACTCTGCTTTTGTTACTCATTAAATTCTCTGGAATCACGGGTAAAAACTGAAATTTCTTTTATATCTTTGAATAATTCTTTGGAATTTAAAGAAGAGCATTGAAAAATTGAGAAAAACAGGGGTAAAAAGGCGTGATCTCTAATTTTTTAATCCGATTAGGCGGATTGCAAAAAAAATTTGAGATTACAACCTGTGAAGCAAAAAGATTTAAAGAGGAAAAAAATATCGAAATTATACGGAAATCAGCCTCTAAACAAAATGGCTAATCAAATTTTTTTAAACACTTGATTTAACAGGTTTATTAAGGATACCTTTTATGACTAACAATCTTTATTAACTCTTTAATTATGACAAAAAAGATACCCCATTTTAATGAAATAGATAGATGAATTTGAAGATATTTTTATGATAAAACACTTTATTGTTTATAGTTTATCATTACAACTTCTACATATGTAGATTTTACTGTCTGTAAATTTTTCCAGATAGACTTTTTTGCATGTATAGGCAATCTTTGAATTCTTATTGTTATTGCAATATCCTATTTGAAAAAATTTGAATGCTGAAGCCGTCTCACTCACTTGTAGTAAATATACAAGCTTCATTTAGTTTATTTTGAAGTATGATAATCTAAAGCAAGTTCTTCTTCTGATTAAACCGAGCAGTATTTTCGCAAGTCTTTTCTTTTCCTCCAAAGTGGTTTTGTAAAGGTAATCCCCTATTTTTCTGGCCATATCCAAAATGTAATAACACTTAAAGGGCCTCCTTCTGCAACCTGATATCCCTTTTAAATTTTCGTGCCACTGACAGTAACATAGACACCAAGTTTGTTATATTATAGAACAATACAGTTTCAGGTAATTTCTTAGAGCGCTTTCACAGTTCTGATCTGTTTACGTCTTATACTTAGTACAACAACGCTGAAATCGAGGGTCAAGTCTTTTTTCTGTTTGTAAGTTTCACGCAACTTCCTCTTGTTTGCACAAACCACACGAAGTAATGGTTTGATCTAATTTTAACGCTAACAGAATATTCGTAATGAGAATACCAGCTGTTACAGTTCTACCCTCCCCCCCCCATTGTATAAAGTTTTACGAGCTTTAATTACGGTACGCCATATTCCAAGGGATTGATGTATTTCGACCTTTGTCTTTTATTTATAACGGAAAGCCCTTGACAACTTATTTCGTCTTGACATCAGTCACCAGCCAAAAATTTAATCTAAATTCATGAGGTCAGTTTGGCAAATCCTAAGTAAATTTACATCTGGGCCTTCGTTGGAAAAATTGTTCATCCACAGTAAGAAAAGCACTCGGGTTAAAGTAACTTAAACTATTTTTTTATAAGTTTGTTCAAACTGCCAAGACAAAACGCATTTGTCTGTTTCTTCTGGTTGACTTCTTGGATTTCTTTTCTCGAAACTAATGTATCACAAAATCTTAAATCCCCCCTCCCCGTCTACTCTAGGCTAGAGACAAAATGATGATGTTCACCTTATGGTTCCCATAAATAATCGAAGCATCACAGTATTTTTCTTAGTACACTCCACGTGCATGCATATTGCAAGAAATGCCTTTAATTTTGCTTGCTGCATTGACCATTTTCCCCAAACCTTTAGAGGCTTCTAAGCTGATAAAAATTAATAACTGTTCCAAAATATGGTTACCGATCAATAATTCAAGCGCATTAGTTAGATCCTGTTCTTAATACTTTTTAGCTGTTTCCTTTGTGGCTCATGCACATTTTAAGCACTACGAATTTACAAACTGCTTGATCATTTCCTTTTTTCGATTTTGTTTAGAAAGTTCTATCTAAACGAGTCAATTTCCTAATTTAAACAGAATATCTCCACCTTCATCTTCAAAACTATAGGGAAAATTTATGTATCCTCTAGTATGTATAATTGAATTATTTTTACCATTACTTGATCAATGTATACTGTCCTTTTAAAAAAAATTGATGCATGACCAAATACACCCGCATCGAAAAAAAAAATAAAAAAGGGTTAAAGCGAAAACAATCTTTATAAAATTTGTTTAGACATGGTTTATTTTAAACAGCTGTAAAAGATAGTTTATGAGTTTAGTTCAAGGTACTTTGCGCTTAAATGAATTGTAACATATATTCATAATGTTCGTCGTGCAGATACCATTTGCAGAGCGAACATACCTTTTCAATAATGACAAAAAACCTTCAATCGAGTGGGGTGTGAACATTAGATCATTTGAATTTACAAAATTTAAGGAATGATTAATCGTCCTATTTCAATGTTCGGTAATTGTCTTAAATGCTGCATTGTAGGCTCTCCACTGGTCGGTCATAATTATTGTATTTGGGAGGATATGGTCCTTGAATTCCTTGTAGATATAATGGGGGGGTTTCTATTTTGCACTGGAACGAGAAAAGAGTTTTTTAAACCTCTTTCAATTCCTTCTATATACCACTGGCCGCTGGTAATGAATTGCCTCTGTTTATTTAGCACGGAAGAATAAGCTCTCGTCTATTTCTACAACTTTTGGGATACCAGATTCGTCAAGACCTCCTAATCTCCGGCTATGTCGGGGGTTGTTGTTACATCATTGCTGAGATATGAGATTCTCTGCAAATAAAACGAAGTACCACCGTTATATGGTCTCTACCGATAACAATCAATCTAGATCATATGCTCCCATGCGTTTTGTTAAGGTGTGAGGTCAGTGGTGACTTGATGTGATATACTTATAAATAATCTAATAATCTTTCCTATACGCTCAGACGTAGTCCTAGTTGGGTAAAAGGGGCAAACACACTTAACCTACTGGGCATAAAACGATCGTCATAGATCTGGGAAGCGTGACAGGGTTTAGTACAGTTTCCAAATGTAGCCATCACTAGTTTGGCTCTCCTTACCAAGTTCATCTGCTTCTTGCATCACAAGTCGTACAAAAGTAGTGTTTTTTATTAGTGAACTACGTGCTAAAAAACTGCACGCAGATCCTCGGGATTATTAAAAGTCTCATTCAAATATGCTGTCATTAATTCATTTGGAATAATTAAGCCCCTTCCATACATTTCTGCAGGCTGTACATTTCTTTTCTGCTTTTTCTCACCATTTAAAGGGGGGGTCTTTAAAAATTTCAATCGGGTGTCTTTTCCCAAAGCGGGTGTATTTTTGGTCTGCAACCAAAAAGTTAATCACGTCCCTTTGTATAAAAAAACTGTTATCATCACTGCTTTGTGAAAACATTTGTATGCCTGAAATTCCGTCACTTTCATATGTTCGGTTCGGAGCATATTGAGAAACATCTTTGTTAAAACTGTTATTTTAAGACCGTTTGTGTTTTCGCCAACCAAACAGGTAATTCATTTTCTACGTTAAATATTTTTTAGATATGCTGGTTACTTTTTTCAAATATGCTTTAGCTTATTTTTTTTTAAACAGTTTCAGGAGCTGGACGATCGCAAAAAAATGAATTGAAAAAAGTTTATTTTTTGTATTCTAGTCTTCTTTTTATTTTTTTTAAAAAAGTTTTGAAGGCATGGTTTTTTAACACTACCTTGGAGCTACTGCTTACCGCTTTAAAAGATCTCGTTTTGGTATTATTTAAGATTTATAAATTTGTTAAATTTTAAAAACTATTTTTTTTCGACATAATGTGTCCTGTTATGTTTTGTGTAAGTAAAATAATGATTACGCGAAAAAATTGCAATGAATAAAATTTTTTTCTATTGAACTAAGAGTGAAAAAGAATTGTCTGTGAAAATCTTGAAACAATCAGATAAAGCACATTAGCGCATAAGAAGTTATTTTACTGATCGGTTCGTTTGATTATCCCCTAAATCGTTCTTTTTTTATTAACTTGCATCAGTCCAAAATGAATGATGTCGGCATAAATGAAAATCCCAAAGATCTGTCGTGCTGATAGTTAAAGTAACATTAAATTTGAGAGTAGGATTTTCCACTTCTATCTAAAATTGTTATATGTAATGGGCGATGTGAATTTAAATTGCACGACCAGTCGAAAACGACTGTCTGGTAAATTTGGTGTTTAAAAAGTGATTAAAATAAAAAAATCTTCAGTCTGTACTATTACTTGAATTTTTTTTAAAATAAGGGTAATGCTTATTTTTGTTTTAAAACATTTTGGATTTTTTTTTGTGTTACTAAAAGTTTAGCTTATTATTTGAGTGTTTATAAGAGTATTTGTAAACTGCAGAAAAATAATTGAAGACACAAAGAATTTTTAAGAAACTATTGAGATAAAAGTCTGAAAATTGTTCATAAAAAAAAGGAGTTTAATTAGGGCAAATTGATTTTAGCTTTTTTTCTAACTCACACAACAATAGAGTCGTTTAAAATGGCCATAGGCCTTTTTATTTCCTCTCTAATCTCACTACTGGCGTTTGTAGATGTTTTCAAGCTATTAGGGACATCTTAAGGACTTCCAACTGTATATATGCCTGAGTTCGATTGCAACGTTAATTTACATTCTGTATTTTTTGTAAAAATATGTCACCATACCATCCAATGTCATCAAGTGGGAATAATCTTTCCTTAATACCTGTAGAGATCCCGAAGTGGGGTTTTAATGGATTTATTTATGCTTCTTTTCTACTTCGACTACTCTTGAATTATGAAAAAATGTTTCCCTCAATTCATGTATGCTGATCTTTTCTTTTATTGAAATTGTTATTCAATTATTATTTTAACTCAACACCTTCTCTAGTAAAAAATCTTTTATAGGTTTCAAATGTCCCTATCTAGAGTAAAATATTTTTGGTATTAAAAATATCATAGTTACTCAATTGATGAATACACAAACAAACATATTACACTTATCATCCGGTGGTTTTCAAAAATTCAGTAAGCATCGGTAATAATCCTGTGACGCAATTGACAAAAATAATTAAGTCAAATTATCTTAGCACAATACATGGCTCCTAAAATCTTTAAAATTTACAAGATGGGTCTAACATATTCGCTGTTTTGTAAAAAAACCGCATTGATCTTGATTAAAAGTTTTTTTGTCATTGTCAATCTAATCTAGTAAAAATTTTAAACAAATTTAAAATTTGTACATTTTAATAAACCCCCCTTCCCTCATGGTTGAAATTTTGACAAATAAAAAAGTTAGAAGATTTAAGCAACCGTCGAGGAATTTTTTGCAAAGTTTACAAAAAGGGATAGTGCAAGACAACATATATTCAAAAGAAAATACCCCACAATTAAAAAACAACTTGTAATTCCTAGCGTCATTTCAATGTGGAAGAAATCCAAATAGTAAAGTTGTTTCTTTGGAGGATAGGATGATTTTACAGAGAGGTAAAGACAAAACATTCAATTTAATATGCAAAGATTTGTGAACTTTACAAATCATTGGATTATATAGAAAATGAATGCATCAATTCATTTGATAAGTGTTTAGAATAGGGATTTTTAGTCCAATGGAATTATTTTAATGTTGACTATGCAGATTACAACTTCGGTGTTTATATCCTTATAATTTTTTTATATTTTCCTCAAAAATGTCAAATTTTTTTGATCATATACGAAGTTAGATGTAATCATTTTATTTGGTGTCTATTACAAGCTATGTTGTGTAAGTATTTGGTTTTTCGGGGTTTTTATCAAAAGGATTTTTCCGACGTTATAATGTTATATGAACATTCAATCCACGATAGGTGTCTTCGCAACAAGCATTGAACTTGACAAATTGTATTTCTTTTATTCAGAGCATGTTTAATCATGGTAAGTTAGTTGTAATCCAGTAATTTATTAGCTGTTTTGCACAATGAATATTTTTCTTGAAATGTTTGATAGATAATGTAAGAAGGGCAAACCACAAAATTTTCAATTGATTGGGTGGGTTTAAACTATTGATTCTTTTTAGATTTCAAACTCAGGATAATTGGTTAATGTCAGGCTTTAAACCAGTAAAAGGGAAATTTTAAATAAAAATGATTAATTTAAGTTTTAAAACAAAAATTATTCTCTATGTCATGACATAGAATGGAATGTGACTACCTTTTAAAACGTATGTTTAGACTGCTTGATATTTCCCCCGTAATTGAGGGATATACAGTAATGCTCAAAAAACGCATATTTAAAAACTAATCTATTCAAATCAATAAGAATTTGAAAATGCTAGTCTCTCTTTCGAATAAACGTATTTTTGCTTTTATTTAATCTATTAAATATTTTCCTTCGCTTGGACTTAAATGATAAATTTATTGAAAAAAAATGTGCTCAAAAACGCATATTTATGAAAAAAGAACTTATCCCCCCCCTCTTATACACTTTACACCATTTAATTTCCATTAAATTTATTGCCTTATGAGCAAGAATTGATCTACAGAAGAGAAGTCTTAGATCAAGGCTTTCTCAGAATGGGACATAAGCAAGTCATATGCCCAAAAAATATCGAATAAACTAATCGAAAGTAGCAAGAATTGTTAAAAAGATACGTGAATTAACTTTATTTACAGAAAAGTAGGATCCGGTCGGAAGAGAAGTCCGGATAGTTATGATTTAGATTATCTAAAAAAATTAATTTCAATGTATTCTCAAATTGGTGTCAAAAAACATGAAGGATGACCTCTTTTAAAAAAGAGACAAAAAGATGTATTTTAAGCACGATATGAAGATATCTTTTCTACATGGCACTCAAAGGTAGATATCATCGAGCCATTTTTATTCAAAAAAACATCCTAGGCAAGATTTGAATGGGCTGAAAGGAAGTATCATTAGACAGAAGAAGACTGGAAGAAAGTAATTTGGAGTGATAAGACTGTTGGAAATGTTTTTATAGTTTATCCCCCTAGATATATATTTTTAAATAAATGCTTGACTTAACAGAGACAAAAATAAACTTAGTTGTATTGAAGGAAGAAGGTATATATTGAGTCCCACAGCTCAGTGGGAGATCGATCAGTCTGAAAGGAAATGGTTGCGGGTTCGAATCCCGCGTGGACTCAAAAACTTTCAAGGTGGGACTTGAATAGTATTCCGAAGGAGAGCTAGACTAAGTAGGGTGAAAGGTCCAGCGGATATGACCTATCGGAAGACTGCGCACACTGCTCGAAAAGGTGGGAGACTTGAGTCCAATTCACAGTTCGTTTTGGTAGTGTAAAGGGTGTGCTTGCAATCATCTGAAGATATGGGGTCGACTATACCGGTACGATGATGCTCTCTCCCCGGGTTACTAACCACGCCCGTTAATACTGTCTAATGTGGATCTACATGTTCGGCATGGATTAGGGCCACGGCTAGTGGATAGGTTCTCCCGGAATCAAAGCCCAGATGGGTATGATGGTGCTCGTCATATAGTAGGCTACTTAAAGAAAGGGGGTTTTAGTGAGTAAAAATCTCACAATACTCGAGTGGGACTGAACCACAGTTCACTCACCAGAGTCTCTATGAAGATTTCCCCTTACCTGTGGCACCAAAAAAAAAAATAAAAATAACGATGAAAAAAATTTCAATTTTACACAACATTAAAATGTGTAGACATAATTATTTACAAAAAATAGCTTAAAGTGATTGGATTAACCTAATTTTAAAATTATATTTTTTTCATATATTTTAAAACTCTTAAACATATATTCCAAGACTAAATAAAGGTATAGCATAATAATCTTGTGAAGAAAAATGGAGCACACCGCGATACTTGCTTCAAAAGCGCTCATATCCCTACGTTTCTTACGATTCTTAATAATTAAATACTTCTTTTTTAAATAATCTTCAATGCATTCTGTTTCTTGTTTTAGGTTATATTTTGCACCATCCATTCTATTCGATTTTCCCCTCAATGTCTTTAAAGAAGTTTCACCAATTATCTTCTACCAGTGATCAATAAAGGATAATTAAAGGACAAGATTATTAAAATTTTTATGGTAGTTATTATACCATAACAAAAAAAGTAAACTAGATTTCACACATAAAAGTAATCAATTTACGAAATACAGTCTGCCAATTTCAAAAAAAATTGAAATCAAGCGTCTTAAATCATGAATTTAAAATTTTTTTTTGTAATATATTTAATAGTTGAGATCTTACTTTTTATTTTTACTATGCATAATCTGATAAGAAGATTTATTCACATTTCACTTAATTATTTACTATTGCTTTCTGACTCGATACTTGATTCTTCGGTTCATTCAAAAGAAAACATTTTTCATAATATTTTAAAAGATGTAAAGGAAAAGAACCTGTAGGATTTTCGAGTGTAAAAAGCTTTTTGGATCCCATTCGTTGAACTTGGCAAGAACGATAAATTCGGTGTCATTAGCTTTTCTGATACCAAGTACTTTTTCTATAAGCCCATCAAATTCATTGTTTAAGACCCTGTTTTTACTAAGAACATATTTACCAAACTTTTATCGATTATTACTTTTTCAATTTTATAAAATGTTTGGGTTTCTGCCCTTTATAAGAATATTTTCTGTGTTATTTTTTCCATTAGATAATTGGTTTGAATTGAACTCCATCATTTTGGTTATTTCTTTCAGTTTTCTTTGAAGTTTCTGTTTTTATATATAATTATATTTCCATTTTCTAGATTTTTCTTTCTTTTTCTCTTTTTATCCTCAAATTCTTTTATTAAATCATCACAAAATAGATTTTCTACATTCTCCCAAGTATTATCCTCCTGTGAATAACCTACCCATTTAATTAAATATTGCTTTTTTTTCCTATATGTCCTAGAATTTACAATTTGCTCACCTCAATATCTTTCATCTTTTACCATAGAAGGGTAAAAATCATAATTTATGAAAACTTTCTTTTTTGCTAAAAAAAATCATTGTAATAAAATGTAAATTTTTAAAAATTTTAATTATGTTTTTTAAAGATTATTTCTTATTAAAAAAATGTTGTATAGGTCTAAGTTACTTTTTTCTACCATCTCCAAAATTTTGTCGATTCTGACTTTTAAATGTATTATAATAGCCAGAACATATTAGCTCATTTTTTAGAATTAAAATTGTAACTTTTCCAAAAAAAGCTATTTTTTTCAAGTTAGAAAAAACGAAAAACATTTTCCTTATGTAGACTTTTAAGGTAAAATTCCTAATTATTATACCAATCTTATTATAAACTATTTTTGGTATCGATACAACAGAATATCTGTAAGACCTAAACAAAAAGAAAGTCCTTAAATTTTAACTTAAATCTTATTTAAAAATAAATTTTTTTGAGATCAGAGTCTAGGGACATTTAAAGATTTTTTTTAAGTAATATTGATATTTAATTTAAAAATTTACCTTAAATGCTAATTTCGCCGCCAATTACGACAAAAATATAATTTTTCTTATTTTAGCACTTTTTAAGATCAAGAGGACAATTTATGCTAAGAATTAATTTGTTCAAATTTCTCTCAAAAAAACAGCAAACAATCTACGAAGAAGTATTTTAATAGAGGCACTAAAATTTAATCAAAGGTTGGACTTTTAAATTTAAATTGTTTTTTTTCTTCTTTAAATTAAGTAATTTTTCATTGATTTATCAAGATTTCTGATAAGTGGTGCCTTAAAAATCTTATAGTAAAGGTATTTACGTTTAACCTGGGCTTTTGTTTTTAAAAAATTTGTCAGAGATAGTCAGAAAATACTTTAAATACATAATAACCTTGCTTAAACGAAAGTTAATAGCATTTTTTGCAGACAATACAGGAATTTGTAAAACAAATTTACATAATCTCGCAGGATCCGACTATGCTCAAGGAATGATTCGATAATATTTTCCTCGAGACCAAATGTGCTCTCGATAGTTTTTTTATTGGAACATGTTTTTTTAGAAGATGAAATTTATTTAATCATATATTTTAGAGGGTAAAATGTATTTGTATTTTAGGAAATTCTAGAAATTCTTAAACAAAAATCTTTGACAAAAGACTGGCTAATTCAACAAAAATCTACTTTATATCATCAAAAAATAGCATATAATTTAGGACAATGATCACTAAATTTTATACTTATTATTAATACGAAACTAAATAATGCTCTTTAAATAATCAGAAAAAATTAAAAGCAAAAGTATCTTAAATCATTTTCTCTTCAAGGCTCAAAATTTATTCGCTGCAAAGAAAACCAAAAATTAATTTGACTTATTTTTTGCAATTAATATTTCTTCGGTATTTCTTACTTCCACCCTCAAACAGGAAGCAACGGTCCAAAACGGGTCCGCAATTAAAGAAACAAATACTAAACATTACGTTGAATGCAGAAAAAATTTAAAGACAAGTCCACATTAAAAAATTCAAGGAAGGGTCCACGGCCTAAGAAAGGCGGAAACCGCTGATCTAGTAGGTCTTAAGCTTAATGTTTCATTGATATTTTTTTAATCAATCATGCTAAAAAACACAAATACTCTTATTGTACAAGAGCATGTCTAAAGAAACACTCCTCTATTAACGATTATACTAATAACTCTGCACAGAAATTACAATTTAAAACTTTATTCTCCAAATGCACTTTATTCAATAATGATTAAAATTTCAATGACTACAATTTGCGTGTTATTTATTAAGTAATAATTGATATTTTTTGAAAAAGAGGATCGTAAGGAAAAGTTTTATCTATCGTCGTGACTTGGTTCGGTTTTGAGTAAGTTTAAAGTGAATGCAATAAAGATGTACGTTTGTATTTTGAAAAACTTATGCCATGGATGGTTGATAACAAATCATACTATCTTATTTTCTACTTTTCAAATACAAAGATAACCTTTCCATGTTAATCACAAAACAAGCGTAATACTTCCACTATGCTATTAAGTCAATATGGATGATACTTAGTTTTCTTTGATATTTTAAAGACCAAGGTGCTTCTTATAAAATTTTCTTTCTTGACTCCTCTCCTTAGCAATTTTAAAGAGCCATTATCTCTCATTGACTTAAGTAAGATCTATCGATAACTATACGCAGTGATATTGTATTTCATAACAGTAACAATATCGTTTTAATAGAGATCAAATGTGATATGCTTCTAATTATTAAAATTAGATTTGTATGTTTTGGGGCACGTGGTTATCATTCATAACTTGTTATTAATTATGTTCAAACAAAAACCTTAGCTAATTTGACAAAGTTTAGGCAAAACTATCAAGATTACATCTTAAATGATATAAAGAATTTTCAATAAATATCAGAGCTCTTAAAAGTACTTTCCATTATTTTGTAAGCTAGAGATACCTCCTCAATTTTTATTTACCAAAGACTTTCTATATAGTTGGGATAAAATTGCTTAAATGATGATTTTTCTTAATAATTTAGTCAAACCAGGATAAAATGAAAATTAAAAAAAATCAACTTTAAACAATATGTGAATGGTTATCCTCATTTTCAAGGAAATATAAGTATTCTTTTATAAATTTTAATGTTTTCTTTTTGAATTAAAATGAGGGTTATTGTTCTTTGCGAGTATCTTCTATCCATCTCTCCTTTCTACTGTTTCTATTCTATTTTTATTGTATTCTACTTGCTAAAAATAGATCCCACAAAAATTATGCAATGCCTATTAAAAACTAAGAAACTGATTTTTCGTGTAATGTTCAACTCCTGAATAGATTCCAGCAGTCAAAATAGATAGATTGTCCAAGTTATATGAAATAGTGGTACAACTAATAATGCATCATATCTGCCTTAGGCTCGGTTCAACCAATAAATTTGTCCAAATGTACACGCTAACAATGTTATTATAAATATATATGTAAATAAGGATGCAAACTGATTTTCACCTGACAATGTTTTGTCTATATTTCTCCAAGACTTTTGATTGAAAGTGTAGTAAAGGAAGCTATGAAAGATGAGAGCCAAACATACCCTAGTCTCATAAAATATTTCATAATCAATCCTTCTTCCTCAAACCAACATTGTCGTTTTTTAGAATTCTGAGATTATCATCAGGTAGCTCCCAATCACTATTTACTTCAACAACTTAATAGATAGTTACATGACTATAACAAGCATGCATAAAAGTAACCTATATTGTATCTACACGTTTGTACATCTAAGTATTCACAAAGGGAATAAAGTTATGAGCTACTCTAGTGTTCATAACTATTAAAGTCGTGCCAGAAATACGAAAAAGATAGCTACTAAATCTTTCCAAGTAAATATTCGTTATTTATCATTGGTGCTAAAATACTGTTTGATACTAATCCAGTAGCACTCAATGCAGCTAATAATGATTGATTCCCAAATAGTATGAGCTGTAACTAAGAATTTTTCCTAAGGCATAAAAAGCACACCCTATAAAAAAATAATTGAATCTCATTTCCAAAAACAATCATATTTCTTTGCACATATGATTTTTTCTGTAAATTTACTCTGTGTTGATACAAATATTTCCAGATATTGAAAAAAAGATACCCAAGATCCAACCATTAGCCTTTGCTGATACACATACATGATGCCCCTCACTGTTCATAATACAAGATTGTTTCTTTTCACAATCCACTCAAAGTGAGGTCTATTAGGATTACATCTTTTTTTCTCCGGTATACTTTTACAACAAAATAATGTATCTAAAACATTTAATTTTGATAACTCACATTCATTTTCTACCTTACATTTTCCTGACCATGCTATAGGTCCATAGTAAGAATATGAGCGCATTCCGTTGTTTTTCACAGTGCTTACCCGGTCCTAGTATTTTTGGCAGATATTGTTACACAAAAAAAGGAGTGTATATCTTGGTCTTTTTTTTACCCAACAATCTTTATCTGTGATACATGGAATATTGATAGAGAAATAGAAATATAAGAGAAAATCATTTTTGTTTATTTATTTTTTTATTTAATGGTGTAAACAAACAAATATCATTTTTATGCCGTAAAGAAGACATCAAAAAAAATTATAAATAAAAAGATGACATGAATTTTTTAAAAATACTTGTGTATCATTACCAACCTGTAAAAGCTTATTAACAAAAGGATTTTTGTCGTACTCTTTGGAAAAATAGAGTTCTAAAGTTGAAATAAAAGATTTATTTTCTTTATATTTCTTCATACCCTTGTTATGAAGAAAAATTAGATATTTTAAAAGTTTTAACAAAACTTTTATCAGCTAGGACCAACTTTTATTAGTGATGTATACCACATATTTCGCATTAAATTTTTTACCTTTCTTTCAAAAAAATACAAAACAATAAAAAATTAAAAGTTTTAATAGGCTTAAGACGATTTTAAAAACAATAATTATTTATTTTTTTTAAATGACTATTTTTGTGTGTACTTTGTAGCAATTTGGGTACTTACGTATTAATGTCACCGCGAAAAAAATTTTATTAAAAAGCCGATGAAAAGCATTCTTGTTGTTTTATTATGTATCCTTATTGTTTGCACGTAGCAACTTGTTATTTATTTACACACAAAGCTATTATTTTGGTTTTCTTGTTATCTCGTTATGTGCTAATTTTTTAGCCCACTTTTAGTTTGACAAAAAATGCGTATTTGGGATTTGCCAACAACAACAAGATGCAATTTTATTTTTTTGGAATCAAAATATCTTACCTAAGGACAAAAATGTACTAATTTATCTGATATGAAGCTTATTTTGGTAAACGTAATTTTTGAAATGTAATCTAAGACAGTGCGATCAGCAAGTGGGACTTAGAAATACAACTTGTTGTTAGTTTAGAAGAATTAAATTATGTTCAGCTTTAAGATTCATATACTGCTGTTGTGAGGAGTAAACGTCAATTAAATTTCGTAAAGCAAATTGACTCATTGTACAAAACTGTTATAGATTGGAACAATTTTATGCACGATTTATGTGTCCTAGATACGGAAAATAACCCAAAAAAGAGAAAAATTGAAAGAGGTTGCATCGTGGAAATTGATGAAAGTTTATTTCTTAGCGAAAAGTAATTGTGGTCGATTATTACCTGAACAGTAAGGGGTTGGTAGCTGTGTGTAGAGAACAAGAGTTTCTTTTATTGTTACTATTCTATATAACTGGGTCTCCTTTTGATAAAATTGTTGAAAACATTTCAGATGGTATCACAATTTATTTCGACAGTTGAAAAGGCTACCAAACAAATAGAATAGAAATCAACGCCTATTTCATCCCAACTGAAGTGGTCATAGAGACAATTTTATTGGTCCTGATACAGAAATTAACACAAACAGTTTAGAGAATGTGGGCTGCCCTAAATGGAGAAATAAGAAACATAGGGTCTGCCATAAATCATTTGGAATCCTACCTACAGAGTTTCATATCGCGACAGAGTTATTTAAAGAAAATAAAGACAGTTTTGAATCTATCTTTATTCATTATAGGTTCATTTTTATCAAAATTGGAATAAAAACTTTATTTTAAAAAACATTTTCGGCTTCAAAAGTATTTTGATTTTTAAACAAGTGGTTCATTTTTGTTAAATTATCATAATTTAGGTAAAGGTTGTCCACACTTGCAACAATTTAATTTTTGCCGCGGTGGCGTTAGTACGTAAGTACCGCAATTTGACCTTTTATCTGTCGTTTTAGATTTTTTAGATTTTTGTAAAAAAGAAGATAGGAGGAGGTCAAAAGACTTATAACTCTTAGAAACAAAAGACAATATAATACATTAATACCTGTTTAAAAAATATAGCTCTGCTGGTTTATTTATGAACAAAATAATTTTTTACCCCCCCCGTTTTCTTGTTAAAATAAAAGCATCGATTTTAATCTTTCTATTCTAATAAAAGCGTTTCAGGGACGTACATCATAGAAGCATTCTATATGCTGCCCGTCTACCTGCTAGTGATGTCATAATTCTTTTTTTCTTTTTGGTGCGACATATCGGGTAAATCTTCAAGAGAATTCTATAAGGAACTGTGTTTCCCGTCTTACTTGAAGTGCTGTGCGAATTTTACCCCCCTTAAGCCCGTCTCCTTTAAATAGCCTTATCACATCAATCTGGGCTTTAATTACGGGAAACCCCTCTCACTAGCCTTTCCCTATTCATGCCAAACATGTAGATCCACAATAGACAGTTTTACGAGCGTTCTTAGAGATCTGGGGAGAGAGCATCATCGTACGGTATAGGTCCGGCCTAATATCTTCAGACTGATTGCAGGCACACCCTCCTACACTACCAACTCACTGTGAGTTGGACTCAAGTCTACCACCTGTTTCGAGCCGTGGGCGCAGTCTGCCATAATACTATTGGTTAACCACTATAGCGTGAAAATTAAAGTATTAATAACAAACAAAAATTTTTTTTCGCCATTTTTAGGTCCAAATAGATTTTTTAAAAATCAAGAGTATGTATAAATCTCATAGAGGCTTATACATTTTAAAATATTTTCTTGAATTGACATAAGTTGAAAAAATCGAATCAGATCTTAACATTTCGTCAAATCACCTTAATTACCTGTGTATCCTGCATGATTTTTAGATATTTAATCATACTAGGGCACCCTTTTGAATCCAACACCCCTTTTCGTCAATTTTTTTTTACGCGATCCCTTATTAAAAAGTTAATTCCGCAGCCCTTCATAAAGAAAATTCTAAGAAATTCTAAGCATTTCAAGAAATGTTTTTTTTTTCTATTGCCAATATTTTTTAACGGTCTCTAACGGAATTCTCGCAATCCAGTTTTGGTCCACGACCCTCATGTTACGCACCACCATTTACTAAAAAGTACACTTTGTTGATTCTGCTATCTATTGATAATATAAGACATATAAAATCGATTTCAATTGCTCATGTGGTAATACTAATGATTTGAACTTAAAATCAAAGCCATAAGCAGGTATATTTCAAACCAGAATATGGGATTAATTACTGTTGCTATGAGGGTTGTAATATTTTTTTTTAAATACAGGATTTTGTGTACCCATCTACGCTTAGAATAACTAAAATTTAATAAATTTTTCGAACTGTAAAAGTTAAGTAAAATTAAGCTGACTTATTGAAATGGAACATGGGTATTTATTTTATAAAATATTCGCAGGGAGCTATCCCGTTTAAAACAGGACTTTTGATGCTCTTTTCTTTTTTTATAAGAGTAATTTATCTTTTAACCTCCCAACGCTTATTTTTTACAAAACAACAGCATTAATCTAAAATAGCAGATTGACTCAATTTAATACAAAGTATACACAAAAATGCTTATCAAACAAAAATAAATAGGAAATTTAAAATTTGGAATCTATCTTGAGTTATTCACTCTTTTACCTTTTTTTATATATTTTTGTTTGTTTCTTCAAATAGGGGTTAAAAAATTCAATGTGAAATCCGTTTTAATTTGGGAAAAGGGAAAAAAATGGCAAATCAATATGATGCATGACTAGCGAAGCTTTCCCGTTCAAAACGTGACTATTTATTATGTTTTCAAGTCCTTATTCTGATTATTTTTAAAATTTTCTGTGTCTTAAGTTTATTTGAATTGAGTCTAATGAAATTTAATCAAATATACATAAGAAAAAAACTTCAAAGTTATGTAAATTACCCAAAAATGCTTAAAAGGTATTTTTGAGTCAAAATTAAGCTTCTGTTTCTTTTAGGCAATATAAGGATATAAAATTTTTGATTTTTTTCTACTTCTTTTAAGAGAGGTTAAAAAATTAAAAAAACATTCTTTATATATATGACTAGCAGAGCTTCCCGTTCAAAACGAGACGTAGTGTTATTATTTGTCTTTTTTCTAGGATATCGATTTTTTTGCTTCTGGTATACTTCCTTTTATATAAAACAACAGCATGAATCTAAAATAGCAGATTTGATCCCATTTTACAAAAGGACTCGTTTAATGCTTATTAAACAAAAAAATAGGAAATTTTACAGTTGGAACTGTCTTAAGCCTAACCATACTTTTAATCTTTCAACTATTTTTTTTTATTAATCTCAAAAGAGGGGTTAAAAATTAAAAAAAACATTCTTTTATTATATGACTAGCATAGCTATCCCCGTTTAAAGGACATTGATTGTATCATTATTTTGTCTTTTTTATAAGTGTTATAAATCTTTTGCTTCTCGGTATGCTTCTTTTTTTTACAAAACAACAGAATGAATCTAAAATAGCATTTTGACTTCGACTCAATACAAAGTACGACAAAATGTTAAAAACAAAAGCAATTCGAAATTTCTTTTAAAACATCTCCTTAAGGCCATAATTAGACTTTACATTTTTTAAAAATTTCTTATTTTTTTTTGTATTTTTTCTCAAAAGAGAGGCTAAAAAATTAAAAAAACATTCTTGTGTAGGGGTTCAAAGGGTATATATGGAGATGATTTATAGTAAAATCAAGCAATCATATAAAGCATATTCCTAACACTGACAAATTACAATTAGAATATCAGCATGCTTTATTCAATCATGAATCTTTGTTTAAAAATCTTGAAAAAATAAAAAATTTAAAACAATTTGGAGCATAAATACAATTCAAAAATCTTATAACGACTTTAAAAACATAACCATTGCGAGAAGTAACATTCGGATTTAAACTACAAAATATGTTTTTGGTCATCGACAAGAATCAGGGTCTTATTAAAATGCACTGATCTTGACTAAATATTCCTAAGAAGTTGACCTAAAATAGAGGTGCCCGAAAAAATAATTTTCCTATTAAGGGCCCCAAATTCCCCCCCTGAGAGGTTGACAGAGTTTTTACCTTATAAAATAAGCACTTATGGTGACTAAAAGAATTTTTCACTAAATTTCTATATATATGTACGTGCAAAAAAACGTAATATTCAAAAATTCGATTTGCATAAATCAATAAAGGATTTTAAAACAGCTTGAATATTTTAGTTAAAACAAAATTTTATACCGTTTTATTTAAAACTTTTAATATGCTTTATAGCCTAAAAATGGTTTAATTAAAAAAGCCGTGCAAAAAAAGGATATTTTCGAAAAAAAAAGATTTTCAACCTTTTTTTACTAGAAACTTAAATTTTTTGTTATATTTACCTTAATGACTAAATATTTATCTTTTACAGAAAATCTATAAAATTCTTTTTAGAAATGGGTCTAACACCAGTTGATATGCTAAAAATATAAAAAAAGTCAATCGACCATAGCTCGACTGGTTTAAAAAAGATCCGTGTGATGAAACTGGATTGTGTCATAGAAAAGTCGGGTCTGGAAGAAAGCGAGTAGTTTAATAAACCGATTTAGACTACTTAGAAAAAAATAATCAAAATTAATTCTCGTCTTGGGCGAAGAAAAATTACTGGAAACATTTAAAAGACAGAAAAAAGAAGAGTAACTGAAAGTACTATTAGAAGATATCTTCTTAGTATGGGACTAAAAGGCAGATATTATGTAGCAGCCTTTTTTGTCAAAAAACATCTAAGGCAAAATTAGAATGAGCACAAAAAAAAGATACAATTAGATAAAGAAGGACTGGAAAAAAAGTTATTTGGAGTTATGAAGCAAAGATAAATTATTTACGGTATGATGGAAGGTGATATGATGAGAACGAAGAGGAATATACTCGGCTCTTAAATAAAATATCCCTATAGTTAAACACGGAGAGTAGTTAGATTATGTTAGGGGGTGTTTAATAATAAAGGAGCTGGAGGTGAACTACATATAATCAAGCGGCACAATGGAAGATTATTGTTATACCAAATCTGACTGAATACTTCTCGCAAAAGAAGTCCATTGACAAATTGATTTAGATAATTCATTTTTCAACACGACAATGACCATAAGCATACTAGGCTCATACTCAAGAACTATTTAGCAGATAATAATATTGATGTGATGGAGGCCTCGCAATCCCCTGATGAAAACAATAGAGAATGTTATGCAGGTTATTAAGAAGAAAATGTTGCAAAAACGGTTACCTAAAAAATTTGAAAAACACTTGAGGAATTATGTAAAGAGGCATGGGAGAAAATTTAAGATATTAAATTGATTGAAAAGTTAGTTTTAAGTATGGAGACTAGATGCAGAGAAGTTTTAGATACAAAGGCAGTCATACTCATACTAAATAAAATATCCGTTTTTTTTGCACGCGTTTTTTTAATTAAAACCATTATTTAGGCTTATAAAAGCATATTAAAAAGTTTAAATAAAACGGTATAAAATTTTTGTTTAAATCTCTAAAATATTCCAGGGGTTTTTTAAAATCCTTATTTGATTATCCAGCACTCGAATTTTGAATATCCGTTTTTTTTGCACACTACGTTATATGTTTTTTTTCTTTTGATGACAGACTTGGCAAAAAATTACAAAAAATTTAATTTTTAATCAGTAATTTTTTTTGATCAAAGAGTATAATCCTCAACATATTATTTTAGAGTAACCCCATGTTTTGTTTTCAAAAAGTAAACTTATGATTTGCAGATCGAAGAAAGGATTCTTTGCCAAATTTAATTTTTAAGCCTGTTAACTTTGTTAACTTTGAAACATTGGTCTCATATATTTATAATGTTGATAATTAGGGATCTAAAATGCTTTTGATTTGTTGCCACAAAGTGTCCAGATCAAAAAAATCCAATTAAGTAATTAGTTTTTTTTGATATTTTATAATTTTATATTTTTATACGGTAAAAAAAACTTGCTTGAAACATGTTTCTTCTGTATTACGGCATTAAACGATAAAATATTTAATTTTAATTAGCAAAAAATTCTTTAAAGCTTTAAAGCGATAACCTCTATTTAATCCTGGTTTAATTTTGCTTTTGATGCTAATATAAAAAAACTTTTTAACTTTATTTCTAATTTATTTTTTCAAATAGTTATAGCGTTACTAACTATCTTTTTTATTTTTAAAGTCATTTTTTATATTTCATGTTTGATATATAAAATCTCCAATTTTCAAAAAGAATTGGCGTTGAAAATGTCTAGACCACTTATTGTGAATTAATGTAAAATATCACAAGTCTTTTGTGTATACTAGATTTTTTCTATTGTTTTTTTGTCTTGTTGATAGAAAATTTTATCGCCACTCTCGTAGGTTTCTATTTACAATTAGATAATTTTCAAGCTAAGTAATATTTAATCCCATTTCTATCTAATCCTGGTTTTTGACAACTAATTCTCTAAACCTTCATTTGTGATACATTCTTAACACTCCTTTCTCTTCTAAACAACAACTACCTTTTCCCTCTTTAAAATTTTTTAAAAAAACAATTCTCAGATTATGATCAATTCTGAACGTTTCAAACATTTTCTCTGCTTCTCAAATACTTCCCATAAAATTTCCTGTGCAGACCAGAAAATTGTCCCATATTGAATAATTTCAATCTTATATTTTATGCTTTTTTTGTTAGCATTTACTTATTAGGAAAATTTTAAAGGTTAAGCCACTACTACAAAACAAAATTATTTACTAATAAAACTTTAAAAATACTATTTTAATCGTTCTTAAAATTTCATTTAGCGAATCTTTAAAAAAAAATTTAAAAGTTTTGAATTTTAAAACAGCCATACTTCTTTGGTCAATGTAATGTGAGATTTTGGCGATTAGAGGAAAGATTCCACCAAAATTGTATATTAGGCCTGTCCCTTTTTTGTTTTACTTTTATTAAACTAAAGATCTTATTAAACACTTTAAATTCTTTTAATCCCCAAGGGGTGAATTTCTTTTAAGAGTCTAGTTTTATTTAAATAAATCACTACACATTCAAACAATTTAAAAATAAACATCAACAATTAACATAATATTTATTTTCTTACAGAAAGATAAGTTTTTTTTTCAACTGTATAGAAAAATACGTTAAATGTATTTTTTTAAAGAAATTTATATTTTTTTTACAAGAGTCCGCCAGACAAGAGAACCCAATTTTTGGGATTAACTTCGCTATCTAATATATTTTCAATTAACTAAGTATCTGTCATATAACATGTCATTCAAGCTGAATGATCTATATATTCTTATGTGTTTTGTTTCGTTGTTAATTCAATTTTAATATACACTATTTTGAATAGAAATATTATAATCCCAATAGGAGATGCTAAAAACAATAAATATATATTATTAACCTTTGTTCTTTCCACTTCTCTACATAACATATCCTTGACGAGAATATATCATATCTTTATTATATATTGAAAGGGGTTGATTTAAAGAGGGGCAGGAGGCAAAAAGTGAAGGGGGGAAAAAAGGAAGGTAGGAACTAGAGGGGCAAAATAAGAAGCACCGGGCGGAGAATGATCAGCAGGCAGAGGACGCGAGAAACAATGTTCAGAGGGAACGTAAAAAGGGAGGCAGAGCAGCCACGGAGCGATATTAGACACAAAGGAAACAGCCAAGATAAAACAGGAAGGGGAAGGGCAAAAAGCAGGCCGGGAGGAATGTGGGGTTAAGCGGAGCGTGAAAAAAGGAGAAAAGGAACAAACCAGGAGAATCGCAAGAGAGAAAAACAAGACCGAAGATTTGTACTATTTTCCTTTGTCGTCTCTCCCTCTACCTTCCGAACTCTTTCAGTTTTTTCGGTTTTCCTCCGATCGTTTTCCGGAAACACCAACCGTTTCAAAACTTTGTCGTCATTAACTCAACCTGAAAGCACTTGGTTCTTCTTTCTCTTTACCTTCTTTTAATTAAAGATGAGAACAACGTTAAATTTCTTTTAATAAGATCTAAAATAGTATGTAGGACATGCCTAAGTTATAATTAAATTTTATATTACTCAGCCTTTTATCAAATTTTAAAAAATATATAAAAAAAAATCTTTTTTAAAAGGTTTTTTGACATTTTTTTCGCATGCACTTTATTGCCCACGTGTTTATAATAAGTTAAATTGGGGTTGAAAATACGCGATTGAACATGGTAAATTAGACCAGTAATGCACACTCCCTTTTTGTCGAAATTTCTTTGCGCGGCTCTTTAAAATAAAAAAACGTTTTCTATAAAATGTTTTCATTTGCGGACCTTTGTGGTATTATATTCGCACATGAATATAAAGTTTTTCGATGTTGTGATTGGATTGATAGCGGGTTGTTTCCCCTTATTTTTATGGTGAATTATTAATTGTTTGTTTCCCCCACCTCGCACCCGGTGCCGACAAATATCAAGAGAAAACCAGAAGGACGAGACGGGGGGATGATCAAAGAGGAAGAAGGCGGAGCAGACATAAATGGGGAAAAATAAAAGGGAAACAGAGGAACTCCTAGGAAGAAAGGAACCAAAACCAGACAGCGACTCCAGAGAAAGCCTCCGCAACACCCCCTACCCCGAACCGCCAGAGAGGACCCGTATCATAACCCCCCGCGCCCCCCGCCGCACCACCCGCGGCCTAGACCCCCACAGAGGCAGCGCGTCCCACCACAGAAGACCCACCGCGCCCCCCGCCCTCCCCAAGGCAAGCCCCCCCCCTGTGTGCACCCCCCCACCCCACCACTCCCCCTTATTGGACGAAACAAAGATGTCGGGACATGCAAAAGTTTTCCAAAAGAGGCCGATGCGCCTCCCTCCACTCCAATCCAAGAAAGAATATAAAATGATTTTCAATCTTTTAACTTTTAACAAAACCCTGAAGAAGAAGCGCACTGGTAGATAAATCTTTTTATTATAAAAATTATTTTAAAGTGGCACCCAAGGGACGAGCTCATAGAACATTTGCGGCTACGGCTATGTAAAAAAAAAAGAGTCGTTTTAAAAAATGCTTTAAAATCGCAAAACATTCCGTTTTATAACTTTATTTGCATACTTTTTTGAGAGTGACTCTTTTGGTTGAAGTAAGGTATTTTTTTTTCAGTTTATTTAAAATTTGACACCAATTAATGAATTCACTGATTCTCAGATAACAAAGCTTGATCCTACCACAAAATTTTTACAGATAAGAACGGAACGAATCAATAACAATCATGTTAAGAATGGCCTCATTTTTGTCTGAAATTCATTAGAAGCTTGGGTGTAATGGTATATGAAGGTTCAAAACAGCCTCTAATTTTCCCTTGATGGAATGGGAATTTTAAATGTTGGGGTAAAAATTGTAAGAGTTTGTTTCCTGTAAAAGGTAGGGTCGAAATTTGAGAGGATTACGATAGAGTGTCGAAAGATTTTTGAAATGCTTTTTTGCTGGGTATTTTCTTTATACAAACTACCAGGCTTAAATCTTTGTGGAATCTCACAGCCCTCTACATTAAGGATGAAGAGCTGATAATGTTGGTAATCGGGTGTAGAAATGAAGGGGTAGAAAAAATAGGTGGCGGAATAGGGGGGTCAGAGTCTTTCAAGTTGATGAAAACAGCCATTTGCAATATGGTTGGTTTTTAACTACGCCATCAATGATTGACAACCTTCCATGTGCTGGATTGTAGGGGGTGTCGTAGAAGGAGACTGTAGAAAGTTTTTTTTTTAAAATTAGACCCAATCGAAGATCCCAAATTTTGGCGAGTTTTAGAGAACATATTTTCGCGGTTCAGTCCATTATACTGATGGTTTATCCTCCGTATACACAACGTTTACGACTTTGGATCTATTCATGAGGTAGTTACCCATGAGTTTAGGCTTTGTCTTGCTTCGGTAATTAATACTAATCAATCGAAAATATGTGGTCTCATTTGAAACGAGAGTATGGGGGGGAGATATGGATTACTCATAACAGGATACATCTGATTTTCTGGAAGAATTTATGTGGGAAGAAAAAAAATATTTTCATTCACTCCTAAATTGGATTCACACATTTTGTGTCCCTGTGGGACCAACCCGTTCTTCAGTAGCTCTCTATGAGGCTTCCTGTTTAATATGATTTTTAACAGTAAATATTTTTATTTACATATTTTTCCTTTTCATAATTCTGATCCCTTCTTTCTCAACTAAAATTGATATAAAAATTTTTAAGAAAATAAATAATAAAAGAATATCAAAGTGTTTTGTGGGGACATACAACACAAATTTCATTTATCAAACACTTCTCTTAAAATTTAAATTTCCAATTAAAAAAACCCATTGCTTATATTTATTTTTTCTTTCCGATTTTTTTATATTTTTCTATTTTTTTTTTAAAAAAGACTCTTTTTTTTTACTAGCGCCAGCATTTCTATGTTCAGGCCGTCTAACCTTCTAGTAACGCCACAACCTTCAACCGAATTCCGTACCCCTCCCCCCTGCACATGGTATAAAAACCTCATTCAATTGTTAAGAATTCTTGCTATAAATTCTCAGAGAATTTTTTTAAAATGTTTTAACTTTAAACCTCACAATAAATATATTAAAAAAACAACTGACTCTTTTCAATAAAAATGTTTATTTATCAAAAAGATACCTGTAGGACAGTAGGTGGAAGCTTTTTAGAATCGTTTTTAAAAGATGGTCGCATTATTCAGATTACGTACGCCGCGCACTACTTTTAAGGCATAATACCATTAACACAAAGATTTACATTTTTTATTTTCAAAAACACTGTACAAATTTGACTTTTATATAAAGATGATAAAAAAAATAAATTCCAAAGAACAAACAACTAGGATAGTAAACTTTAGGTATGCTGGTAACTTTTAATCCCCTATTTGCAAGTATTAAATAATGACCTTGACAAAAAACTGCCCTGAGCACGGGGTTTTCTCCGTACACATCTTTTAAAGCTATCCTACACGCGTGAAAAGAAAATTACACTAGATTTTCGAACCGAGTCCAATTTTGACTCAAAATTCAATCCTTGTATAATTTAAAACTTTGATATTACTTTTTAAGAACATACTGGGTTTTTAGTTAAGTAAGGGAATATATTTAAAGACTTTCCTCTTCCCCGCAGACTTCTTATTTTTCGCCAATTTGATCTGGTATCCTATTTTTACGTTGTGTGCCAAAATGAACTCATAGAATTATTTAAGGTTAATCGCATAACATGAAAATTATTGGTGCTATCAGGCCTGGAAAAACAGTCAAGGTCGAACGTCAATTTGTTTCTGCGACTATCGCTTGTTATCGTATATATTGCAGTGAAATGATACAATTAGTGATTTTGAACCAAATCCCTTAGGGATTTGATCAAATTACGGGAAATGATAAATAAATTTTTTTGGGACGATTTCCTTATAACAGTCGTGATTTGCTCAAATCACCACAACGCTTCAGTGAAATGATAAAATTATTACTTTTGTGTGGGAATATTTACCACATAGCCAAAAAACTTTTTTTTTACCTTCAGAAGTTAATGAGCAGACGAGAACCAATACCTTTTTAAAGAATGTTTTACAAATCTGAGTTTTTTTCTGAGCATGGCGAGGACACTCGTTATGAATTTACCTTTGTTTCGTTCTTGACCGTTTTTATTCGATGGTCCTTTGCACATAAAGATATAAATAAAAGGTATTTTTTGTTAAGATGCTGCATTTTTTGACATTTTTAAATTTTGTTTTTCATTTAAAAACTTTAAGTGCCATTAAACTTAATAATTCAAAAGTTAAAAAAATATAAGCCGTTTTATTTTCTACAAGTGTGTTGTTTTATTTGAGCGGTAAATCGTCGCACCTACCGTCATAAACACGTCAAATTAGGCACTTTTTTTTAGTGGTTTTTTTACCCTATGTGCAGATTAATCAGGATGAGATCCTTAAAAATCTAAGGAAAGGGGAAAGGCAATGTTTGTATAAGGGTCAAAAGTTACAATATCAAGTCTATTGGAAGCGTGAAAATAACGATAACGACGATATTTGTTTGCAAAATGATATGGAATGTAAAAAAACCTAGTGTAAAGGTCTTCTTCGTGCATGCCAAGCAAACAGTATGTATGGGACGCCACAAAAAGGGCGAATCGTCGCCCCAAGCCGTGACTAACTAAGTTGAATTTCAAGCAGTAAAATTAAAGTATTATATAGATTCTAACAAAAATAGTGCCTAGGGTTATTTTTGTTCTAGAACCGAAAACGAAGATAGAGTTTTTGTTACGCAGCTAGTAGTAAAAAAAAGGAGCTAGAGATTATTGCTAATTTTGAAATTGAATTTGAGCAATTCGTTATTATTAATTCTTCCATGGGATCAAAATAGATATAATTTGTATAACAAAGATGCTATATACGACAGCATTTATTTAGATGCCTCGTTACACCTGTGAAAAGAAATTTCGCTGAAAAAAGCTTGCCTGAGGGAACTTTATGAGAAACATTAACGAAGACAGAAACGTAGATAAACTACGATTTATAACCATATTCAAAAAGTTTCTGGTCCAAAATGTTTATGCTAAATGCACATTAGCTTGGTTCGGCAAGAGTAGTAGCGCTTTATTTGGATAATTGACAAAGGTATGATGGCCGTAATTAAATCATGTACCGAAAGTGAAGCCATTCAAGTTTTGGTTAATAAAGAATGGACGGTACAAGATCACAAGTTGGGTTTGTAGAAATTATTTGATGAGAGGAACATATGAGGCTTAAAAAAATATGAAGTGTTCATTATTGTGGGTTGGCGAAGTGGGGTCCGACTTATTCGCCCTAGACAAATGTGCAGAGATCAATTTATAGAAGTACTATGGTTCATACCTTTTTTCTTTTCCACCTCCACGCGTGAAAGACTGAAGACAGACAATTTGCTTGGCTGGCAAAATTTATGGATAATAGTCTAGGATTGTTACAATCCTGACGTAAACATAACGATCATGAGCAATTATTATCTTACTAAAAACTGGATGGATTGCGTTTTGACGCATTAACATGCCAAATCAATCCACTTGATAAATTCGGCATTCAAATTTTTGGCTGGCATCCGATTGCAGAAGCGAATATCTTATACGGTTTTGTACTTGATCAAAGACGAACCGCCAGGATCACAACCATTCCCTTAGGTGAATTTGTAGTTTTTCTTCTTTTTCTTCTAACCTTGTAGAGTCTATATTTAGGCTGTGGAAACGAAATTTTACCACAGATAATTTTTTTTTACTAGCACTTTTTACTTGTAAAAAAGTTACTTGCAAGAAAACTACTTTAGTGCAAACTTACTTGCAAACCGAAAAAAATTATTAAAAATTACTAAAGCTAAAAAGATAATACACAGTTTTCTACAAAACTGTATAGATCTGAGAATTGTAACCTGATCGTTTATTAAAAGCAACTCCAACAAAAAAGTGTTACCACTAAGTACAAAACATAAAAATATTAACTATGGCAAAAAAATAAAAACTTGTTCCAGAAACATAAAACCTCATTCTATTATAAAGCACCAAGTAAATGGCGTTGTGTGGCCTTGATTAACTGGTCCCGAAAATATAGCGTAAAAAAAGTTTACGCAAGATGGCCTCTATAAGTTTTCTACAACTTTTAGATTTAGCAGCTATTAATGTTTAGATTTTGTATAAAGAGGAACGACTTAAGTAAATATCATTAAAAGATTTTATTTTCTAATTGGCTGGAAAGCTAAGAAGTACAAAAATTTTTAGAGAGATCGAGAACACTTATATCCAAGGACAAAAATTCATGCTGCTGACGGACGGAGAATTGTCGGATCAAGTGTACTTTATGCCCAAATCGATCAAGTGTACTTTACACTTCGAAAATAGATACTAAAATTTTTATCACCCTATACTATAGAAAAAAATAAACATTTTATTTAACTTTTAATTTTCATAACTTTTTGAAAAATTCCTCCTTAAAATCAAAAACAAGAACAAAGTTAAAAAATCAGTTCTTCGATTCTATTCACTCTCCTTTTTGTGTTTTTAAATATCAGTTTTTATTTTATTGTTAAGCTTTCAGTTTTTCTACGTTTTGCGTGTTGTGTTCCCGTCACCGGGTCTACAAAATGATACTTATGGATACTGTTGAATGTTTATATTTTCCAGAGGACTTTTAGTGTGAATATGGCCTTCCACTCTCAGTTCTGTATAATGCTAACCTCTTCTAACCACCTTTTTTATAAGGGGAATGATTGTTATCGGTATTTCTATTAGGTACCCATACCGTTCAAAACATATCACGGGCTGGAGATACCCTTGCCGTCAACGCATTGTTAATGCCAACTCAGTTGAACTGGACCTCTTCCTCTGTGAGATTTAACATTATGATTGAGTTTTTGTCTCATCAATTTGAACATGCCTATTGTCCCCTAGTCTAATTGGTTAGAATTAAAATACATCTTCATAATGCACAACCATGATTTCTTGATTTTTATAACGTTTTGTTAGAAACTGCCAACAACTCCATTATATTTACAATTTTTGTCTTTTTCCTTAAGTAATACATTATTTAAGAACTTTTTAACAGAAATTGAACCGTTTGGAAGAATACTAGAGTAAAAAATGATAAAGTGGTTTGATAATCATATACATTTTGAATTGTGACATCTTCCATTTAGCATTTAACTCTGAATCAGTTTTCTTACAAAACCATCTCCGTCATTACAGTATATACATATAAGTATTCGTATATTCAACCGCTTTTCAAAAGAAGTTCAAGAGATCTTCATCCGTCAATTGCCAAGGAACTGCAAAAAATTTTCATTTATGCATCTTTAGGGGTAGTAAAATAAAAACATATCAAGTGTACTTGTGCCTCGACGGGGCACAAAGTACCTTGATCCGACTTGTCAAAATTAACAATCATGCAAAAGAAATAGAATGTGTCACACTACTTTGCTAATTAATAGAAATGTTTGCGGTAAAATGTGTGTTGAAAAACAGATTTTAATATATAAAAAATGTTTTCGAAAAGTTTTTTTTGATAATAAAAAATACACCATAACTTTGATTAGGAACTGTTTTTCTTTGAAAAAAACTATAAAATTTTCATGTAAGTCTAATTGACCACAGACACACCTTAGTAAAAATAGGTATATAATCGACATTCGTAAATCTACGTGTTTAATGATTTAATTTGTGACTATATGAAAAAAAGGTTGAAAGGGGACCACACACACCTGAAATTGTGCAATGTTGCTTGGGAATTGCATTTTAGTAAAAAATTAAGATAAGACATGAAATTAAGAATTATGGAGATAAAATGTGAAGATACAAAATAAATATTTGATTAAAAATTTCAATAAAGCTTTTTTTTCGAAATTAAGATTTATGTCAAACAAATCCTGCGGAAGATTCTAAAATTATTTTAAAGGTCATGTATGAATATAAATTATTCAAAAAACATTGTTAGAAAGGAAAAAGTCTCGTTTTCTAAGAACCTTATGGTTAATTCCTGCTATTTTATAGTTTTTAAAAGAAAGAAAATCCTCGGCCGATACTTTTGTTTAAAGTGCTTATTGTTTTTCCATATGCACAACTCTTCAAAGCTACACCAATCCCTTCTTAAATTGAAAAAAAATTAATTTAATGTGTATTGTTGTTATTATTCTACTCTCATTATGGATAAATAACCCTTTAAAATTTTGAGAAATATTTCTCTTTGGGGTTATTTTGAATACTGTAATCCATGGAAGTTTGTATCTAACGAAAGTATAAATAAAAGCGCATATTATGTTGCACACATTGTAAAGTGTATGACTTTCCACATGATTCTTATGTTTAGGGGAAAAATTCTATTTTAACCCTAAACAAGAATAAATCATGCAAAGGGGAACGCTTACGCAATAATCTTTTAATTTGTTCCTTCTTACAAGGCTTTTAGAGGACTACCTCTGTATGATATCGGTCTTAACACTATAGGTTTTATTATGGTTTTTTGTTCTGATCTGAAACATTTTTTTAAGACTTAAACATATAAGGAAATTATTATAAATAAATCATTTTAATCTCAACAACCTCAAGGGGGACTCGTCAAGTAAAACATATAGTCCCATGTTACATATGGACAAAAAAATCTTTTTTATACCTTTAACGTAGAAAAAAAACGTTAAGGAACCATAAGCAAACATTTGTGTCAAGCAGTAGCTTCCTGTTGAGCTACGCTTGCCCCTTACAGCAAGAATCTCCTAATCCTTCTATATTTATTTTAGCGTATTTTTTTATCCATATATTATTTTAGGATTGAACATAAATAGAACTTAAAATAAAAATGTGTCTCTATTCCTAAAGATCATTAGTGGTAAATACACTTGAAAACATTTGATTTCTGGTTTTTTTAGCTCAGTCATGCTAAATTTATGTTAAAAACCATTTTTACCTAAATAAACCTTACCCATCAATTATAGTTAATAAAAAACAGTGGTAATCATCATCATCTTATTAAATAAATATTTTTATTTTTTAATTTCTAACCCCTAAGACCAAAAAAAACAATAAAAAATTTTAAAAAATGTAAAATTTGTTATTTTGCGGCTTGAAACTCTTTGTTCGTACAAATTATATGATTGTTTTTATCTAACAGCATTTTTTTTTATGTGATTTTGATGTAATTTTTCTGCAATATGCAATTTTATTTTTTCATATTTATTTTGTTACATCAAGGTGCATGCATATCGGACGTGGCAGGTTATTTTAAAATTCTTAGAAGAAAAACAAACAAAGTCATTAAGTCCAGTTCAACGGGATAGCTCTGCTAGTCATATAATAAAAGATTTCAATCATTTAATTTTTTAACCCCTATTTAAAAAAAAGATAACATATATGAAGAAAAAAGTAAAAAGTTCTGATTATGCTTAAGAACGCTTTTTAAAGCAAAAATTTATTCTCTTTTGTTTGAAAGAATAATTTTTGTGTGTACTTTGTATATATTGAGGTCAAATATTAATTTTATATCCATGTTGTTGTTTTGTAAAAAAGAGGTATAACTCGATTTTTAAAAGATCGATATTTTAGAAAAAAGACAAATAATTTATACAACGTCGTCGCCCCCGGTTTTAAACGGATAGCTCTGGCTAGTCATTTTATAAAAAAATTTTACAGCCCATAGTTATGCACAGCTGATCTATATATTTGCCCAGCACAACTACAGCTTTCAGTATTTCGAGCGGGAAAATTTGTTTTTTAGAAGAGAAAATTTTGCAAAAAGTTTGTATTTTTACAAGAATTAAACTTTTTGTACTATTAAGTTTTCGATTAAAACACAATGGTCGATCTAATTTAGTTTTATTATATGCTCTTACAATAAGAAAAATAGTTACAAAAGTTTTTTGGTCAATAGGATCTTTAGGTTGTTAGACTTTTAGTAAAAAAAAAGTGTTGTTTACCGACCACTATCTTAAGCTCAGCTTTTCTAGTGCCTATAAGTCTTTATTTTTTAGAAAAAAAAACTACTAGCCTGTTCTCTCATATCTCCTTAATTCATAAAGTTTTAGCGGTAAATTGTATTTATAGAATAATATTAATGCCTTTTAATAGTATTTTGATGCTGGTATCGTCATTATCTTATCTTTAATGAACTTAATTTACAATCCCTTATACATTCACAATGCATGTAATCAGAAACGCCTATTAAAGTCGTTTATTACAATTACTTGTTGCATCCTCCAAGTAATCGTGTAATTATCATCATTTTTTTATATATTTCTTTGCTCTTTGTTTATTTTTTTTTATTAAAATCTTCGTTTCTTTAGATTAAAAAAAAATTGACTCATACTAATTCCTCTAGAAAAAAGAAATCAAATATAATAAAAAACCTTTAAAAGACAATCTTTCCAAATATTAATCAATGAATAAAGCGTCTAAAACATTTCGATAAATTCACATATTAAAAAATTCGTTTCTTCGAATTGATAGTGGCTAAATAAATCTAGTGAGATAGAGTGTAAATTTTTTATTTTTAAGCACCATTTTCTGTTTACCTCTCAAATTTTTGCTGTTCGTCATCATATTCTGTGTGTGTACGCTTTTTTTTCAGTCCCACGAAATTCAAAAAAATGGTTATATTTTCTTTGTTCAAATAAAATTGTTCTATATTTCCTATAGGCTAACCATTGATTAATGTGAATTTAATAACTGGAAGAAGACTTTAATTATCTCTTCCTTTACACGATCTTGATTTATCCCTTTGGCTTACATATCGCTAGATACTATCGCCCAAGACCTATTGTTGATGATCCAAAACGCGACCGTATAGTATCGTATTCTTTTGCTTTTGATACAATAACCTTTCTGTAATCTAGCATGCTACATTTCGCCCAAACTCATAAGTTTTCTGTATTAACCCAGTTCTATCGACGACAACTTAATATCAAGTAGCATTACTATAGATATAAATTCCATACCCATTTGTAACTCAATTCTAATCTTCGAAAATAAATTTGTTTTAAATCTCTAAAAAAGTTTATTCTGAATTTCCTGCATATTTTCCTGTTAGATCTCCAATCATCACTAAAAATAATGAGTTATAGCATGCATACGCGTAGAAATCCCTAAATGTCGGAGAACTAAGGCCGAATCAAAATTTGCTTTGTTTCATTGGCAACTTTATCGACCATACCCGAACTAATTGCATTGTTTTAAGGTTATTTATTGCTTGTATACTTTTCATAAAGCATGATATAACCATGATAAAATAAGGTATTACCAGAAAATTTGTTTACTATAAACGGTAGTATAAAGAAGAAATTTAGTGCAAAAAACCCTTGAGACCATGTACCATAGCAATAATCCTCAAAATCTAGCAACTTAATCAGTCTTTCTCACCGTTCGCAAATTTTTTGTCCTAAAGCCCCCTTTCTACCGCAAAACTCTGTTTTTCCTCCTAGTAATACGAGATACGTTGGAGAATTTAGATATTTAAATGGGATTTTGAAAATTTTTGTGTTTTTTATAAAAAAAATTTAAAGATCCTTCATATGAAAATAGAAAATTCCAAAGAAAAAACATTAACAGTTAATTTCGAATTACATTCATTGTATTTTATACCATACTTTTTATTTGCCCTCCATTATTTCTTCAATACACTGTTGTGACATATAATTTGCCTTTTCCCCTCCAAAATTTTATAAGACACTAGCATAGAGAGCTTTCCCATTTAAACGGGAATGTTTGTTGTACTGGTACCCATTATCTTCAATTTTATTTAAAGATTTTCTATATTTCAATTCAACCTTCAAGACTTACCCAAAATACCCCTAATCTTTTATGGGAAAAAACTCAAATTTTTATAAAATAGGCAACAATCATCAAAAAAATCATCTTTTAAGTCAAGTGTTGGGCTGGTTAATTTTAGGTAGGCGGCGGGAAAAATGATGACGGTGTTGAGGTGTCTAATAAATAATAAAAAAAAGAACTTCTTATCATCATCTTATAATAAAAATTTTTATTTTTATATTTTTTACCCCTAAGACCAAAAAAAACATAAAAAATTTCAAATTATTTAAGCCTGTGATATTGTCTTAAAATGAAACAAAAGTTTGATGTTTGAGTTTAAAATAATTTTTAAAGGGCATTTTTATGGTAATTTTATATAACTTTGAATCTTTTTCTAAGAAAGATTTCCAACGAATATTTTTGGTCAACTTTAGAAATTGACTTGAGTAAAGTAAATCTAAAAAATAATTGAAGATAAGGTCATAAATACTAAAAAGAACTCCCGTTCAAACGGGATAGCTTTGCGAGTCATATTAATCAAATTTTTATTTTTATAATTTTTAATCCCTAAAAAAACAGAAAAACTAAAAATTATTTAAAGTCAGTGATATTGCTTAAATGAAACAATGGATTTTGTATTTGGGAAAAAAACTTGAAAATGAGTTTTGAAGCATTTTTATGCCTATTGTCTGAAAAGTTGAAGCTTTTTCTTTGACAGATTGGGGTATTCTGGGTAACTTCATAGTTGAACTGGATAAAAAAAATATAATTTATTGAAGATAACGTATAATGTCAACAAACACTCCCGTTTTACGGGATAGTCTATTCGAGTCATATTAATAACATTTTTTATTTTTATAATTTTAAAACCCTAATTTAAAAAAAACACACAAAAATTAAAAGAATTTAAAGTTCTAATTTTAGCTTAATACAGTTGTTAAAGTCCCGAATTCTTATTTATTTTTAGTTACTAAGCATTTTTGTGTGTACTTTGTATCAATTTAAAGTCAAATTTGCTAATTTATATTCATGCTGTTGTTTTGTTAAAAAAAGATGATTACCAGGAGGTCAAAGGCCTACACTCTTAGACAAGGAACAATAATACTCCATCAATGTCCCTTTTTAAACGGGATAGCTTTGCTAGTCATCATATTAATAAAAGGATTTCACATTTGATTTTTTAACCCCTATTTTTTGAAAAAGACCAAAATCAAAAGAATTACTATTCTGATTATGGATCAAGACGTTTAAAAGTCTAAAATTCTATTAATTTTTGTTTATAAGATTTTGTGTGTTTTTTTTTTTGTGCCACAGGTAGGGGGAAGTCTTCATAGAGCTCTGGTGGGTGAACTGTGGTTCAGTCCCACTGCGAGTACTGTGAGATTCCTACCAACTAAAACCCCACTCCTTTTAAGTAGGCCGCTGTGTCGGCGAGCACTATCATAACCATCTTGGCTTTGATTCCGGGAGAACCTATCCACTAGCCTTGCCCTATCCATGCCGAACATGTAGATCCACAGTAGACAGTATTAACGGGCGTGGTTAGTAACCCGGGGAGAGAGCATCATCGTACTGGTATATCGCCCCATATCTTCAGACTGATTGCAAGCACACCCTCTTACACTACCAAACTCCACTATTGATTGGACTCAAGCTCCCACCTGTTTCGAGGCGGTGTGCGCAGTCTTCCACAGGTTTCATATCCTCTGACCTTTCACTCTGCCCTACTTAGTCTAGCTCTCCTTCTGGATCTATTCAAGTCCCCACTTGAAAGTTTTGAGTCCCACGCGGGATTCGAACCCGCAGCCATATCCTCTCGGACTGGATGCTCTCTCCCAATTGAGCCATGGGACTCAAGATTTTGTGTGTGTACTTGTGTTAATTTGATGTTAAATCTTTGCTATTAGCTTCATGCGTTGTTTTGTTAAAAAGAAGCATATCGGGAGGTAAAAGATCAAAACTCTTGGAAAAACGACAATAATGATACATTTATTAACGTTCCGTTTCAAACGGGATAGCTTTGCTAGTAGAAAAATAAAAAAAATTTAAAAAAATTCATTTCATTCCTCTTGCATGAATCAACCAAAAAATCCGCCAATGCTAGAAAATATAGAAAATTATCTATTCTTTAAAAAACAAATTCCTTTTTAGATAGACTATTTGAACGATTGGTTGAGGACGGAGGTATTGTGAAACACTTATATTACTGCGTAAAAGGTGTTCGAATAGAATATAATAAAATCAAGAAAGGATGCTGATAAAGAAATTATTCAAGTGTAAAATCTGCTTGCTCAACTAAATCAATAAAATGTGGAACATATTTTTATAATATGCGTTTTTCGTTGTATGAGATTTTACAATTGATTGTTTTTTTTGGGAAGATGACTATGTAAAAAGATATATATAGTACAGGCTTTATTCAAAACCAAAGGTTGTTTCTTTTTTTGGGGCGCTGAGGAAAGCTTGCACGAGATTTTGCGATGAGAGTTTTGATCGTATCGGTTTGAATCAGTAGTTGAAATTTATGAGACTGTCATAAGTAGACGAAAATACAATAGGGGAAGGATTGTAAATTCTCAATGGTTATTTGGATGCAACGAGCCACGGACAATTTTTGTTTACGAATGATCAATAACAGGAGCAAATCAGTGCTTCGAAACTCATAAGAAGAATGTAATTTCTAAGATTCTATAGTTCATAGTGACTGTTGGATTTTATTATATGTCTCTTTTTGTATCTCCCAGTTGATTTTCACACTATTCTGTAAATCATAGCCAGAGTTTGTTGATCCTGTGACAGAGCCTCACCCCATTAATTGAATCCCTTTGGTCAAGATTAAAGCGTACATTGAGAAACAAGGATTGAATAACTATAGACATCTAATGAAAATTTTTTTTTTATATGGAGAGTTTTACTTTCGAAACAAAGACCTAAAATATTGCTTCTGAGTTTGTATTTTTTCACTTGTTAAAAGATTTAAATAAATTTATTTAATCTCGTTTTTTAAAATTATTTTTTGTTCTAAGAAGTTCTTTTTTATTATTTATTTGACCCTCACACACGTCCATCGGGGTTCCCGCGCCACCTAAAATTAACCAGACTCAATAATTAAAAGATCTTTATGAGAAATAAAAATATTCAAAGAGAAAACATAAACACTTGATTTCGAATTACATTCCATCATATTTTTAAAAAAGAGGTGCTTATAAGAAAATAAAAAAAAATATTACTTTGGGAGTCAAGACTGTCTTTTTTTAGCAACTGTATAGTTTTATTTATTCCTTAGGAGCAGTCTATTCGGTCGCGTTATTTTGGAAATTCTGGGTAGGTCAAAACAGAAACAATTTTTCCACAAATTAAAAAGTCATCATGAACTCTGGGGGGGGGGTGAATAAAGTTTTTATAACTTTAATAAACTAATATTACTAAATTACATTGGATAGGTCAAGTACTTTAAAAATGTACAAAATAAAGAGTTAATCTAATTCTGAATAAAACAAAGATACGTGGCCATAAATAAATTGTGTTTAACTGCATAATTAAATGACGTCATGACAGATACACATTCTTGCGTCACAATTGTGCTCTTTTCCTCCAGAGCAAGGGTAAAGCAAAATCAAATTGGTAAGGCAAATAAAAAAGATCTCACAGAATTAGATTAGGAACATCTCAGATATAAATAGTTCCAATGAAAACTACAAAACACTTAATCGTTTGAAATATTTTACTTAAGGATGACCTAGCAAATCACCCCAAAGTTTTTTTCCTCAAACAAGTTCTAGCAATGCATAGGAAAACAATTAAACTACTCATGCATTGCGCAATAGATCGTAGCGCATCTTAAAGACAGCTATTCCATTCTCAGTCACGTGAATGCTCCTATTTTCGAGACATAAATTGCGACTTTTTAACGTCAATGAAGAACCACTGATATCAAAGACATCAATAAGACTCTATAGTGATATAGATCCGACACATACAATTAAGCCTTTAACTTCCAAATTCATAATAACCTTGCCCAGAATAAATTTAACAAGTAAACTATCTCTTTAAGTAGTTCAAAATGTTAACAGCGTCTTAGCTAAAATTTACACATAAATTTATTACGTTTTTTATCCTAATTGTTTATAAGAAACTAGACATAAAATTACGTTACGTTTTTTCGGGTTTAATCAAATTACTGGTCGCGCGGGAAAAAATGATGACGTGTCAAAGAACTAAATAAAAAAAGAACGTCTAATAGAATATAAATTTTAAAAAAAAAAATTTAACCTTCTTAAAACGGTCAACTGAAAAATTCAGGTATGTTATAAAATTATTTTTGTTTTACTAAAGCTAATTCTTCGATAGAGTAAGCTGTGTTAAACGATTGATTAAGAACAGAGAAATCTTAAATGATGGATTTTTCTGTGAAGAATTTCGAGTCAACATGAATTAAAATAGATTGAAAAGAAATGTTCACAAAGAGGTCTATAAATGCAAAAGTGTTATAGAACAAAATCAATATGATTGAGATCATATTTTCATTATATGCGGTTTTCATTATATGAGCTTTTGCAGTTGATTGTCTCATTTATAGAAGACGAATCTTTAAGATGTTTGTAGTTCAGGCTTTTATTTAGAACCAAGGTTATCGTTTTTTTTGTGGCATGAGAAAAGCTTGTACAAATATTTCAATGAATGTTTTGATCAACGGTGCTAATGCGGTAGTTGAGATTGATGAAACCGTCATAAGCAAGCGAAAATATTACAGAGGCAGAATTGTAAATTCTCAATGGTGACTTGGGTGCTAGAAATATTCCATTGACAACTTCTGTCCATAGAATGATCGATGACAGGAGCAGACCAGTATTGGAGAGTGTTATAAGATATTTTTGCATAATTGAAGATTCTATTGTCCATAGTGACTGTTGGAGGTTCTTATATGTCTCTTTTTGCTTCTACAGCTGATTATCAACAGTATTCTGTTAATCATAATAAAAATTTTGTTGGTTAGCAACGAAAACTCATATCAATCAATCGAATCCCTTTTGTCAAGATCAAAGCGTAACCAAAGAAATAAAGGCCATGAGTGATTACAAAAATTTGATAATTATCTAGGTGAGTTTACGTTTCGAATAAAAAACAAAGCAGATTTCTTCTCATTTTGTGTTTTTCCATCTACTTAAGAACCTAATTAAACAAATTTGATCAAGATTTTTTTTGTAAATTTATAATATTCTATTAGACGTTCTTTTTTTGTAATTTCTTGAACACGTCACTACGTGTCTGCAATTATCCCACGCGACCTATAATTTACCACACCCCATAATATCTTGTGCTAGAAAAAGTAATTTAAGATACTTATTGACGAGCATTTTAGATAGGTATAAATATTTCTTTGTTTAAAACAGTCGAATCCCTGACTTGCAACAATTTTGTAGTAGACTTCATTTTGTATATTTTTTTTTATTTATTTCCCTCCATTTTATAAATCAAATTTTTTAATTGGCTGGTTTTCCCGCTAAAATGATATAAACAGTTTTAGATGGAATGGTAACACGAAATCATGAAAAAATATTATTTATATATCAGTCGAGCTCTATGGGCTTACGACAAATTTTTTGAGTTTTTAATTACTGAAAGGGTTTTTGATAACCCATATATTAAAATTCTCAAATTTTCTACGTGTGTACTTAAAGGATTATATTTTATGTGCTAAATTTTTAGTATATTATTGTTAGATAAAAAGAAACATGGTTTATTTGAGTTTACGTATCTGTGGCTTGCATCATGTTTATGAAAAACGAAATTATATTTTGAAATATAAAAGATATGTTTAACATCAGATTATGTAAAAATCTTTAGATACAACAATTTCATTTAAAGTCAAACTCTCAACACTAACAATACACCATGTTTTTTTTTTCATTCAAAAGTCTTAATTATTAAAAAGTCATCATCTTCTTCTTATAATAAAAGGATTTCACATTTAGTTTTTGAACCCTCTTTTTCGAAAATAAAAACTAGAAGAAAAAATTTAAAGTGTAATTGTGGCATAAAACCTTTTTCTTGTGGATATTAATGCTATTTTTTTTTAACTAACAAGTATTTTTTGGTGTATTTGAAGTACTTTGATCTTTAAACTGTAATTTAGATTTTACAGATCTTTTGATAAATGAAAGGAATATATCGGACGTGGCAGATATTTTAAAAATCTTCAAAAGGGAAACAACTAAAATACATCAAGTCCTGTCATAAACAGGACATCTTTTGCTAGCATTAGATAAAAAAATATTATTTTTAAGGGAAAAATTGCAATTATGTAGCCAAGCAAATTGTAATTTTAATGCTAACTCTGTTCTTTTTTTATCCAAAAATACAGTTTTCTCAAATTCATCCCTCTTATTTCCTTTTTTCTGCTGTAACATATGATATTTTTTTATAGCTTGTTTTGATTTTTAAGATTAAGCTAGAAAAAATTCTTCAAAAAAAAGGCGTAAAGGTCTACTAACATCCGAATAAATGCCTTTTCTCTTTTCCGTTTAATGAATCTTTTAAAACGGAAAACCACAGTTTCTATTTTGTCAACAGGGGTTTTTGGCATTTTTATTTCTAATTTTTGACCAAATGTTTTAAATGAAGATCTTGAAATTTATAAAACTATTTATAACCTTTTGGAAAAATTTCCGGGAGACAAAACTTTAAGGACATTTCGGCGATTTTTTAATTTATCAAGAAACCGGTATAAAGTAATTAAAATTTAGAATGAGAAAAGCTCACAACTTTTAATAAAATCCTTAACCAATATGAAGGAATTTACAGTAAAAAATGGTGCAAACTGTAGATATTTTTGTAAAAAACTTTATTCTTGCAAAACATGTACATTAGAAGAGATTGAAGGTAATTTAGCTTAAAAACTAGGAGACTCTTAATTTTTCAAACATTTGTAGAAATTTTAGGCCTAAATCACTAGAAAAGGATTTCTCTTACACCTGAGTAAAGAAATTCTGAGAGAAATAGAAACTATGAGAAATCTAATAAGCAAAAATTTATCATATAAGTCCTTCTAGTTAGTTTTTGTTCTTGAACTGCGTTTAATTTACATACAGCCTGTATTGGGTAATCAATAACAAATCAGAAAGCTTATAAGAAGGTTCTTACTTACGAACACAAATAGGAGACTCTGTGTGTTTTTCTTATAATGGATTAAGGTTATATGAAATAAATCAGAAGTTTAAAAAATTATCACTTTTTATTAAACGTAAAGAAAAACGTCTTGTGAATATTTTAAAAGATATCTAGAAATTTCTAAAAATAGATAATGAAGTTTCATTATTCTAAAGACTGTTCCAACTAAATTTTAAAAACAGAATATTTATATTGCTCTTACCACTTTATATAGGACAAATAAGACCGTTTGAAGACTTCTTTTTTGATAATAAAGGTGCGATTCAGTTTTTTTAAAACCCTTAAATCTTGTGTTAAAAGATAAATTAGATAATAAATCAAAAGAAAATTCGCGAGAAGAGTGCAGAAGTTTATAAAATAAAGAGTGTGGGGTAGCAAAAGCAAGATAAAATAAGCATATACTCAGTCCCAAAACTTGTTATAGTGTAATATTTTTTCTAAATGTTTTTTAGTTGTAGAAAGTAAGAACAGAGATCGGCACTTAAGAATGTTAACCCCTGTATATTCTTTTAAAATTTAATTAAATTCTGGAAGTATAAGGTGGGACTCGGCCTGTGCCTAGAAAATACTCTATAATGCACGACTCCTTAGCGTTACCTATATATACGTATGTAAAGAAAAACCCGCAAAATGAGAAAAACAGGCCTATGTTCCTTTTTACACTCGTTTACGCGTAAATATATTCATATCTAAAAATTGAACATCATTATCCAGCTATATTTTCTTGTTATTTTGTCAGAAGCAGTAAATCAATAAATTTATTTATTAATTAAACTTTTTGTAAGAAAAAAGTGCAAATTTTTAAAATACCGCCAAAACTGAAAAAATGAATATTTTTTTTACGAAAAAAATAACCCCCTATGTATAAACAATAGAGTGAAATGACAGAGCGCAATTGGTAGCCTATGTGAGCACAGACCACATTACAACGATTGCGAAATCTTTTAAAATAAGTGTATCCACTGTCTCCAGGGTTCAAGAATTATAAGATCACAATACTTTTTCTTCATAAATGTGGTAATGGTCGTTTTAAAAAGTATCAACTTCTATTGTTAGTGTTTTGTCTTCTGAAAACAGTAAAAAAACTCCAAAATTTCATTTAGAAAATTAAATACTTGTTGAAGATCAATGTAAATGGATATTATCATACAACTAGAAAAATATCTGAATGCCTAATTTATTTGTTTTTTCTCCTCAAAAGAGACCATTTCTGAAAGCCCAGCATATTTTAGCAAGATATCAAATATCAGATATTTGGCATCATGTATGTCAGAAGAGAAACAAAAGATGATTAATTTAGTTGACGATCTAATTTATCTGTTTTACACTTGACAGAAAGGTGGTTGTCCCTGCGAGAACCTGGAAAGGTCCTTGTTTCGAAAAACTTGTTACCAACAATTAAATTTTGGAGGAGGGGGAATAATGGTGTTGGGAGACTTGTAGTTATTGAGCAAGATGGACGCAATTACATACTGCAATATTTTAGCGGAAAATCTTAAAATTTCCAGCTGTGATGAAATGGGTTTACCTGAATTTATTTTTCAACAATACAACGACCTCCCAACACACTTCTTCCCTAGTTTAAAGATTTTTTGAATCAAATAATATTAAAACATTGAAGTGGCCAGCGCAATCTCCTGATATAAACCCATAGACCATCTTTGGGGCTATTAAGGAAAAAATTAATAAAAATCCTCCAAAAAACTTAATGGAATGAAAACCTAGGATTCGGAGAATGGACTCAAATTCCGCTAGAATTATGCCAAAAACTCTCTTTGAGTTTTAAAAAAAAGGGCTTTAGCAGTTTATAGAGTAAAAGGAACCCATACGAGTAATTAAATTTTTTTGCATTTTTTTTCTTTACAAAAAGTTTAATTTATTGAACATTTATTCTTTGCCCTCATCAACAACAACTAGACTGAAATCTACTTGATTAAAATAACTACTATCTTGTTATAAAATCTCTATATTATTTACGCTAAGAAATTGTATATAAGAAAAAATACGAACACTTTTCTAATTTTGCGGTTTTTTCTTTACATACTGTATATTTATGTTTAATAGTTTTATTTATAATCGAAGAGTTGCTGGTTTTCATTTTTATGTGTCTTTTTTTATATTTCTGTACAATTTTTTCCTTTATATAGTTTTAAAGGAGAAATTAAACAAATCATCCATCGGAGTGATTTGTTTGTGTGTACCACCACATATTTCTAAATAATATTTTCCCTCTCAAACTATATAAAGACTTATAGCTTTTGAAGGGTAGATATTTGAATGATATATAATAATATTATTTATTGAGAACGTTGTTGATTCTTTTTGAAATGTGGCCGTAATCCCAAGGGGATGCGACGTTTTTCAAAGATCCAATAATTTAAAGGCAGAGAACCAATTATAAAATCCTGTGGTATATTTTACCACAAATTCAAACTTTTATTTTTAAAATATTTTTTCGAATATTTCTATCAATATGTTTTAACAAAAGTAAGAAAAAACTATATAAATTTATTCAAAGACAACCTTTGGGGAAAATTTTTGAAATTGGCTTTGTGAATAACAGTATATATACATTTTATAATAAAAATAATGTATTTCTGTTTAGAGTCTTGAGATTTTGAAATTTAGCTGCAATTACAGACACATATACACTTCTGACTGTCCATAGCTTAGTGCGAAAGCATCCCTCCGAGAGGGTAATGGTTAGGCGGGGTTCAATCCCGTGTTACTTGAATATTATTCCGAAGAAGGCTATACTTAAGTATGGTGAACGATCTAGCGGATATGACCTATCGAATGACTGCGCACACGGCTCCGAAACAGATAGATATCTTGAGTAAAAATGACAGTAAGTTGGTAGTGTAGAAGGGAGCGCTTTCAATCAGTCTGAAAATAAGAGACCGACTATACTAGTACGATGATACTCTCTAACCCGCCCGTTAATAATGTCTACTTGTGGATCTACATGTTCGGCATGAATTAGGGCAAGGCTAGTGGTTTGGTTCCTGGAACCAAAGCCAGATGGGTATGATAGTTGCTCGCCGTACAGCAGGCTACTTAAAATGAGGGGGTTTGGTGAGTAAAAATCAGACAGTTACTCGAGTGGAACTAAACTCAAGTTCACCTATAGTCTCTATGAAGATTTTACCTATCTGTAGCGGCCAAACACAAGAATATATCGATTATCATTTTCATATTAATAAAAGATTTTACATTTAATTTTTTCCCTTCTTTAAGAAAATAGTAAAAAATTAAAAAAAAATGTAAAAGTTTATATATGGCTTATACATTTTTGTCAATAATTAATGGTATTTTTGCCTAACTTTCAATTTTTTTTGTGTGTCTTCGAAGAAAAAAAATAGTTGTTCTTTACATCTATTATATATGTTTTAGATTTTTCAAAAATTGAAGGATTTTGCTGAGAGTGTCAAAGATCAATTAAATGTCTAGAGAATGAGAAATACAAAAAGACCCCAATTGTCCCGTTTAAACGCGAAAAGCTTTGCTAGTCATATATTTATAAGGATTTTACACGTAACTTTTAGCCTCTATTTTGAGAAATGTACAAAAAAATCAGCATATGTGCTTAAATCTTTTACTAGTTAATATGTCTATTTTTGTCTTGTAAATGTTTTTATGGTTACATTGGAGAAATTTTAAATCTTCAACCTGTTCATTTAATTTTTTTAAATAAAAGGAGCATACCGGGGTCTCACAGGTTAAAAACAAGAAAAATACATCTAGAATGTTTGTTTTGACGAAATAGCAACTGCTATTATATTTATGAGAAATATCAAAAAAAGTGTAAAGAAAAATAATTAAAAACTTTTTTAGAAGTTCTTTCTAAAGGTTTACTGTCGTATATATAAACAGTATACAAGTTATTAAAAAATTATATATTTTTTTACCCAACAAGGACAGATGGTGGTTCAAAAAATAAACATGTTTTAGTAAACAACAGTTACAATTTTTAAAAGCAGCCTAAGTTGGTACAATTGTTCAAGCTTCTTGTGTTTTATAAAATTACTTAAATTTCGCAAGTATTATGGCTAAAGATAATTTTTTACCCTTAATTTGGGACAGACCTAACCACGACTGCTTAAATTATACCTCAAATACTAATTGCTAAATCTTCGTATATAGAAGTAACTTTTTTAACAGAAATTATTACGTTAAGAAAAGATCTGAAATTAAAATTTTTTTTGTTTTTAAAAAATGCCTTTACATTAAAAATTTTTGAACTGTAGATCTTAAAACTTTGCAGCACAATTAAAGTGGCACTTTCACAAAAAGTGGCCTGTAAACTAAACTTTGTTGAAAGTTAAAGTTCACAAAATATAATCTTTTATCCTTTTTCTAGTGTTTTTTTTACTGAGGTACAAGTCTAAACACAATATAAGATGCAGAAAAATGTAATTAATTCGAATTATACATTTTTTTCTTGAAAAACGATAAATTATAAAAAACCGAATATTATCAGAAAAACAAAACATTTGGGTTTTGTTAAAAAGTTGTGTTTTTTTTTTATCGACGTCTCTTCTTTATTTATAAAATAAATATTTTATTTAGATAATTTCTTTAAGCTTTTTCCACCACGTAGTGACAGAGTCGATTATAACTTTTATAGACCTTTTTAGTTCCTCTGTAATCTCACTACTGGGGTTTGTAGATGCTTTGCTGCCTCTTCAAAGCCCTATGTTAAGCTTTCAAGAGCCACCTTGAGAACCTTCAATTGTAAATATGCCATAGTTCGATTGTCGATTCCAGTTTCTATTCTGTTTTTTTGTAAAAAATTAGTCACCAAGCCCATCCCATCACGTAGGAAATAATCTTTGTTTATATCATAAAGTGATCCACAGAAGTTTGCTAAAAGATCATATTTATGTTTTTCTTTTCTTCTGGTTGCGTTTACGCATCAAAGATGTAATCCCCACTTCAATTATGCTAATTTCCTTTTTTATTTTGTCTAAACTAAATATTAACCCTCGATATTTTACTTAAATTCTGTCTTTATTCTTTTGTCAACTTTCTAAACGATGTGGTGGGGCGCGGTGCTTTTTTTAGTTGATGCCACAGATGGTCGAGTGTGTAAAAACTTCATAAAAAAGAGACACTCGAGCACCATAACTTTTTACTCATTCAAATCCCCTCTTCTACTAATTTCTGCTCTACTATTGATCATTCAATTTAAAAGATTTTTTTTATTATTTATTCAAAAACACTAAAGTTGTTTCTATAAGCTAGTTTCTTTAGAACGCTGAGATGTTGAATTTTCCCTTTGCTTATTGTGGTCTTTTAAACTTATTTTCGTTTTGTCTGCGTTAATATTTACATTTTTTATTTTTTACGCATAAGTTAATCATTAAATCATGTGGCCGCTTTTTTGGGGTGGAACAAAAACTATGGAAGTAAGTTATTCTGGATGCATTTGAGCAAAATTATGCAAACGTATCAAGGTAAAAAAATGTCAAAACAATTGAAAAACTTTTACAATTAGTCTCTATAGCGAAGCCTTTCAATTATGCTGAAGTGCATGCTCAAACTTTTTGATGGGGAGTTTTACCGCTTGTCTGACTGTGGAATTCTGCTTGGTGGCTGTGTTTTTCTTTAGTCTTTTCAAACAATCCATTTTTGTATAGTCTCAATAAAGGTATTTTATTTTTATTTATTTGTGTTTTTTACAATTAGTGTTGGAGGTTTCTTAATAAAGATAATGTGATATAAATTTCCATATTTGTGTTGATAATAAGCTATAGAAGCATACAAAAACGGTACTTTCATCAAAATGGGGGAAATCACTTGAAAAGCTTGAATTTTGGTCTTTATAACTATGATTTGAAAATTTCAGAATTAGTTATTTTTCACTACAGCTTGTCGATTATAAATTCTAATATTTGATTGGTTATTTTTATCTTTAATATAGTAAAATTCATAACCCTAAGAGAAATACCAAAGAATAATGTAAATAACAAAAACTTTTAGATACTCCTTGTAAGCCATGTTTTTCTTGACTATGCTGGAGCTGAAGCTCTATGCTGTTGTTTCTCACTTCTAGAATTTTGGAAAATTTTAGTTGTATTTAACCTTAGGACACTTTTTTTAACGTGAGGGCGCGACCACAAATGACCATACATCCAAAAATTTATAAAAGAGCCCCTATTAATTTTAAGTAGCAACTTTATTGTTGAAAAAAGTGTTTTTTTATGTAAAAGGTTTAATTCTAGTTCTTATGTATTTTAGTTAATTGTGGAAAGTTCGACAATTTGACTTATTAAGTGATCTATTGCTATAAGAACTTGTAAGATTACTTAAAAGGGTATTAAACTATGGCCAAATTTGAGCACTCTGAGTTTAGAATAAAGCTCTACACTATAAACAAAATTTAAACCTTTTTATAATTTTTAGAGATTATAACTAATTTTTTTTAAGATATAGTACAATAGATGTGAATAAATGTGCAGACTTATCTTTTTGTAAAAAAATAAACATGGGGGAGTTTTCAATGATTTTAGAGTCGTAAATGAGACTAATTACTTTTTTTAAGTTTTAAAGAAATCATTCTTACTGAGCTAAAATTGAAAAAAATTAAATTTTAAACTTTTTTGGCCTAAGTAATGCTGGCTAATTTAGATTAAATGTAATTTAAGCACGATATCAACTTTTAGTAAAGAACTGGTGCCTTAAGTTTAAGCTAGGTAAAATAGTCATCAATGTTTGTGCTGAATGACCTACTATTGAGATCATTTTATACAAGTTTTATAGATTTGGATGAGATGTCCTTAGGCTTGTATTTCAAAGAGGAAAGTGTTACCCTTTACACAAAAATTGAATGGTTTAGATATTTTTATGTTATTAATATTAGAAAACTTTCGATATAAAAGTTTGTGTTTTAAAGTGATAAGTCATATTTGGAGAACAGGAGGATTTTTATCGTACCTCAACATAAAGATATGTAGCTTACCGCAGAGTTAGAAATACAATTATTTTTGGACTTCGATTACGGGATCTAAGGACTATTTTTTTTTTTAGTTATGTAAAAGATGTAATTTTTAATGAACATTTTAGAGATTTTGAATTATCAATAAGGAAAATAGGCAGGACATACATATCTAGTTTTATGATTCCGGTTCTTATAATGCCTTATGAAAATATTATTTCTTTTTGGTATAAAATTTCGAATCAAAATCATTATTTCTCCTACGAGGGGTGAGATAATGATGCGGTGTAGAAATAGATAATTCAAACTTAATGATCTATAACTCCTTTTTGTTATTCGATCATCTATTGTGTATTGTTTATATTTTAATAATCATATTTTTTTAAAATATAATATCTTAATCCAAAACAAGGGATTGCCTTCTAAACCCAAATAATTATTAAATACATCTCGTTCTTTCAAACGTACACAACAATGATTTTGATCCAAAATTTCTACCATTTAGACCGGAGCCAGCAACTCGCGGCTATTTATAAAAAATTCGATATTTAATTAACAACAAAGAATTATAAATCTCTCTAAATCAATTTTTGGAAACCAAGTAGCGATGATCAACCACATAAAGGTACAGAGTATCTGTTTATTTTGTCTTAAGTACTCTGAAGGCTTTTTGGTTATTTTTGTTGTCGATTTGACAATATGTGATGATTTTAATTCAGAGAACCTAGTGTGGAACCGTTAATAACTTCTTTAAATTTACGAGAATAAGAGAAAGAAAAGCTAACATTAATATAATGCTCTTGCAACGAACCTGGGGTATTGTAGTAGAAAAAGGCCTGATTGGAAGAAATTCTTAATAAAACTTCTGCAACCTGGTCATCCACTATTCTTTTTATTATCAAAAAGCATTTTAGAGAAGACAAGTAATTAGTATTGCTTTGAGTGATTTTTTAAAATAAGAAATGTGGTATACACAGAAATCTATCAATACTGCTTTTGAAACATTTACTGTACCATATGTACTAATTGGATGGTTATAATATTAACTTATCACGACGACACCGGACTTGACAAGGGTCCTAGGCTTTTGTCCATACAAAACCGAAGCTTACTACTATCACGGTTTTAAAAACGCTTAAACAGATGTTCTTTGTTTTAGAAGGAAGAAGATATCAAAAGACGTATAAAAAGATAGGACATTGTTTAACGTCTCTAAGCGTAAGACCCAATTTTCGACATTGTTACAACTCTAATTAAGGGTGACTGCTTTATTTGCCTTCAAATTTAACCATAATCTTATGCAAAAAAAGTATTATAGTGGTTACGCCCTAAAATAACAAAAAATTTCCAAATAATTTTGAGTTCATTAAATTAACACCATAGGAGCTATTTCCGTTTTGTTAACGCAAAAAAATCGTTGTATTTTTCTAAAAATAAATTAACTGTGGTTCCCCCCAACCATTAACCTTTATGTTAAAGTATCAAGCTTGTTCTCATTAAAATATATTTTTTATCAATTTACTAAAAATGTTTTCTGAAAAGGGCATGGATAAAGCTAGGACATGTGAATCAACATGAAGTGCCTTCCACGACAGAATATTTCTATAAAAGAATATGGATAAATAGAATAATAAATCGTTTGCTTATAGAATTAAATGTTTCTGTAGTAGGAATGTTTGTCGTGGAAGGAACGACATAACCTTTTAATATCTAGTTATTCTTCTTCGATTTTACAAAACGCCTGATTTCTGGATCGAGATAGAATTTAATTACTGCAACGTACATATTAAATGTTACCGCAAATTAAAGATATTGATGGTTAATTGTTTAAGTTGTAATAGTGAAAATTTTTGTGTTTTTCATAAAAAGGGATTGAAAAAAAAGTTAAATCCTTTCATTAAAATAGAAAATAGATGATTAGAAGTTTTTTAGGATTAATAGGAGGTAACTTACCTGGAACTTTCTTGTGTTTTGCAAGGAGTAATTACTGCAATAAAAAAATGGTGCTCTTTTAAAAATCAGAGTCTACAAGGGTTTGCAGAGATGCAGTCCTATTCTTTCCTAAAACAGTCGTTACTATCATAATTTTTCAAGAATTTGCTTTTCGAAAAAGTATGACTGTCAACAATAGATTTATTTATTTCGGTGGTATTCTATGAGTAAAAAAATATGCAAAATTTTTTAATGATATATTTGAGGTAAGGAGAACCACGCGAAAATGATAGTTGATTATAATCTCGGCAACTCCTGTAAAAACAATGAATTGTGATATTTCGGACTAAAAAAGTGTTGTCAATTTCTGATTTATATGGTGAAAGTGCAAATTATATTTGTTAAAGTGTTTTTAAGAAGGTAGGGTTGTCACTATTCCCAAGATACAAGAAAGAGGTTCTAGGTGCCACATCAATTATGAGGGTTTGATTGCTACACGCATTCAAAGATAGCATTTTATATCAAAGCGCCATTAATGACACAAAGCTACAGAAAGCCTCGTAACAATTACTAAAATGGGTCACAAATGGTGACTTATCTAAAGCAGAGATTTCGAAAAAAGCCATAGCCTCACAATAGACTATGAAAATTTGCTTGGATGGATTTAATTCAGTTTTTTTTTTAATTTTTTAATACTTTATTGTGATTGTATAGGATTTTACATTAATCCAATTAATTTCGGCGGCTCTATCAGCGCGCAGAAGATCGATTCTTCGATAATAATGCACCTTGATCATTTAAAAAATACGATTTTTTAAATAAACTAATGGTCCCACCATGGTAAATTAGCGCTTTTAATTCAAGTTGAAGGGAGGGGATGAGAAAAAAGCAAGTTAATATAAAAACAACACTGAAGATAACAAAAAGAAAAAAGACGCTAGACCTAATTTTTATTGATTAAAAAATAATAAAGAAAAACAAGCTATTAAAACAATTTTAATTTGTAAAATAAAACACGGTTTGGTAAATACGCCCACACCTATAGTGATTTGTCGAGATGTACATGAACATAATTCAAATTTTACGTTCTGAAAAGAGTTTTTTTAACTTGACGGGATTGATATTTCGTAGATATCTAGAGCGGGTTCCAAATATCTTAAACTCTTTTATTTAAATAAGGAGGTATTTGCCAACCACGACGAAGTTGTGAAAAGAAATTATGGCGTTCATACCAATTACAAATTTGGTTATTCTTTCTCACTCCCTTTTTCAACATTTTTTCTATTTTTTAACCCACTCTATACCCTGGAGAAGATGAAATTTCTTATAAAAGATTAAGCGAGCTATCCGTTTCTAAAGAACAATTTATGTATTATTATTTGTCTTTTTCCTTTTGAGTAAGACCTTGACATCCCAGTAATCTTCTTTTTAACAAACCAACAACATAAATCTAAATAGCATATTGACTTTCAAATTAATCAAAAAGTACACACAAAAATGCTTATAAAACAAAATAAATCGATTTCAGGACTTTAAAATGTTTTGGGACTATAATCAGAACTAAAAAATTCTTCTGATTTTTTACGGTTTCTGAAAGAGGGGTATTAAAAAATTAAATGTGAAATCTTTTTACGATGATGATTGATGATATTTATAAGGAATTTGTTTTCCGTGAGATACACAGTAGAGAAAGTGTAGTATATAAACCACATATATCTGTTTTAAAGAAGAAATGACTTTTTTTTTCAAACTTTAGGTATACAACCACGCTACTGGAAGGACAGTCGATTCTACGCAAAAAGAAAGCTTCTAAGTTGTCGCATCTACCAGATTACAAGGAAGGCATAGCTAATAATTTAGATATTTTTAATCTATCCTTATTATATGTCAGGTTAGATTATCAACCAAATGTTTTACATTTTCTGAATAGAGGACCTTTTTTTCAAATTGAAAGATTTAAACTTTAACTTACAAATGGAGCAGCTTTAAAAATTTTATGTAAAAACAGATTTTGTGTATAAGGGTAAAACTCCTTAAACTAGAAATAATTTGACAACATTAAAGGGTATGATATCCTTAAATATCATATGTATTTATGTTTCCCTTTCATACTGGCGGAAAATAACAAAAGATGCAATTTTTTGGTGTAATTTCCCCTCCAATTCTTATATATAAACTCATTCCTGCGAAGGGATGAAAAAAAAAAAGAAGAGTGTCATTCTAATAAAAATATTTCAGACACTTCTTTTACATGGAGGATAACCACAAAGGGGGTTTTAGAGTAATAGTTTTTATTAAGGAGTGAGGGTGGTTATCTTTCTATATCTGAAAATATTTTTTAGTTTATGTTTTTTGTTTTAATAGGAACTAATTAGATTATGTGAATACTCATGATAAAATTTAAGAAGAAACAAACCAAATAATACATAATAACAATTCAAGTGATTAAAAGAATAAAAATTAGAAATTTGGTAATCAGGGCATACCACATGTATATATGTTACTCCACAATGCACTTGAGCCTTTTTGTATGTAAATTTAGATATTTACGTTTCTATACTTTTTCTATTACAGGAGATGTGGTCTGCTGCTAATTAGTTTTGAGATTAAAAAAGACTTTTAAACTTTGTTCTTGTTAGGAAAAAGTACAAAAATAGAAGTGGACTTCTACAATCTTGAACCATAATTAGTTTAGTTTTAAAGTTTGCTAAAATATTAACTCTCTTGTAGTTTCCATTATTTTAAATAAAGTAAACTGTTATCTAACAGAGAGAAGAAAATTCTAAACATTTGTAATTAACCAGCCCTTTGTGATGCCTTACGCCCCCCCCCCCCCCCATGGAATTTCAAATCCCTTTTTTAGGATGATGTTATTTAATTATTTTTTTTGGAATTGCATATGTTACGCTAAGCATTTTGATAATTAATTATTATCTAGGGGCATAATATAAAATAGGTTCAAGGCCATCTCCTCGGCCAAAAGCAAGGGGAAGCCATGAGAAGAAAAATTAAGTGAAAAATATTAATTCCTTTTATTTTCAATAAAAACTTCACGATATCATACCGAAAAGAAGCTTGTGGTATCTTGTACACACGTTTATTTTATTTTATTTCCCTCCAATAATGTTACTATTTCTTCAGTTTTCCCTCCCTAAAATTATAAATACAAAATAAAATTTTAGGGGTGGATAAATAATGAGGATACAAATAAATATTTTTACTAAAAATATTATTGAATTGTTCCTTAAAATGGGCCGTATCCCAGTAAGGGTATACGACAAAGCTATTCTTTAAAGTTACTAGATTTAGATTATAGTAACGAAGGATAAATTTTTCAAAAATACAGTCACAAAAGACTTTTAAACTTTGTTCTTGTTAGGAAAAAGTACAAAAATAGAAGTGGACTTCTACAATCTTGAACCATAATTAGTTTAGTTTTAAAGTTTGCTAAAATATTAACTCTCTTGTAGTTTCCATTATTTTAAATAAAGTAAACTGTTATCTAACAGAGAGAAGAAAATTCTAAACATTTGTAATTAACCAGCCCTTTGTGATGCCTTACGCCCCCCCCCCCCCCCATGGAATTTCAAATCCCTTTTTTAGGATGATGTTATTTAATTATTTTTTTTGGAATTGCATATGTTACGCTAAGCATTTTGATAATTAATTATTATCTAGGGGCATAATATAAAATAGGTTCAAGGCCATCTCCTCGGCCAAAAGCAAGGGGAAGCCATGAGAAGAAAAATTAAGTGAAAAATATTAATTCCTTTTATTTTCAATAAAAACTTCACGATATCATACCGAAAAGAAGCTTGTGGTATCTTGTACACACGTTTATTTTATTTTATTTCCCTCCAATAAATTACTATTTCTTCAGTTTTCCCTCCTAAAATTATAAATACAAAATAAAATTTTAGGGGTGGATAAATAATGAGGATACAAATAAATATTTTTACTAAAAATATTATTGAATGTTTCCTTAAATGTGGCACGGATCCCAAGGGTATACGACACCAAAGCTATTCTTTAAAGTTACTAGATTTAGATTATAGTAACGAAGGATAAATTTTTCAAAAATACAGTCACAAAAGACTTTTAAATTCCTTTTCTTTTCTTCTTTTATCTCAGTAAAGACCATACATTTCAATATTATTTGTAGAAAATCCATTTTTGTTCTTAAATCGAGCTTTTGATAACAACTCATGCAGCAAAGGTTATCGGTATAGCATTTAGGTAAGAAGGATGACCTAGGATTATTAACAGTACAACATGACCATGCCTTTTAATCAATTTAGCGAGAGTTCAAGATTTCCGATCCTCCCGCAACTTCAATATAGATTTCCCCAGTATTTTCTTATATCATCATAGCCATGGTACAATCCCATCGACCCAACCCCTCCTAAGTACATCTACCAATGTAAACGCACTGGGACCTGATATTATAAAGGCTCCCTTGTATATAACGGCTTTCCAATACCTCATCCTCTGTATTCCATATAGTTCCACCCAATAATCTGTTTCTTAGAGGATTGTTTTTAATTTTAAAGTATTCGATAAGATTTCTTTTTCCATTTTTAATAAGTACTTTTTCATTCAGCAGTCCATTACGTACTCGTCGCTCATAGTCTCCTCTGGATAGATAAATACTCCATAAATATCCAAATCTATCATTATTGCTTTTTAGGCACATCCATATAAGTATTTAAAAAAACAGACTCCCTTTTTTTTACATTGTTATTTCCTACAAAACAACTACACCTACACCGAAACTCGCCTATCACATGTATATCATTACATACAGCATAATATCACCCAGAATGCCATTGCTTTTCTTTGTTTACTAGATTCTCATCAACAGATATTCAATTAATGATTCCACCGATACCGATAAAGATCATCATCGTTGTTTTCTAGTATTTTAGTTATAACTCAAAGGGGTAAAAATATTTTTTTTACTCCCGAATTTTTTCTTAAAGGCCAGGGAGACGGCCTTGAGCACTCAAATATTAATCAACAGCTAAATAAGTCTCTCAACCTAATTTGTTCATAGTTATTTAATATTTAAACAATATTTCACGTCTTTTTCTCTATTCACGAATTTAGCTTTGGGTTAAATTGTATCCCCTATTATTTTTGTGAGTCAAATCCACCATATGTGTATATGTTTCCCCCTAAACAGGACATGGTATAACTCAATTTGTAAGAAAAACAAGTTGTCCGCTAATGGCGTGTAACAATTAATGTTTATATTTAAAGAAACAATTTAGTTCTAGCATTTCAATCTAGTCTAGCGCGTATCTTTTCTACATTAAAATAACTTTAAAGTTTGATATATTCCAGTAAAATATTGTCTCGATAATTTTTTTGTTAATGTTTTAAATATTTTAATATTGTGGATCGGTCGCCTCTTATATACTAGATTCTGGATGTTTTTTTTCATATTTTGAATTACTAGTGTATTTTTTTTTTATTAACTTTCCAAAACAATGTTTTAGAATTTTATAAAACAATCAGTAAAAGTTCAAACATCAGCTGATGAAAAGCTTATTGGTCTTGTAGAGATACCACAAGTTTAATTTCACATCTGATAAAGGAATTTCTTTTTTTATTACTTTTTTATGGTTGAAAGTATGCCCTTTTAGGTTTTTTTACATACCCTTAATTAAATAAAAGTTTAAAAATTAGAAGAATTACATTTTGTTTGTAGAAAAAGTTTAAATACATCTTGTGTTGCGACTCAGGTTAGAATTCAACGAATGAAAAAAGGGATGTGGTAAATTATAGGTAGCGTGGGAAATGCAGACACGTAGTGACGTGTTCAAGAAATTACAAAAAATAACGTCTAATAGAATATTATACATTTAACAAAAAAAAATCTTGATCAAATTTGTTTATTTAGGTTCTAGTAGTAGATGGAAAAACACAAAATGAGAAGAATCGCTTTTGTGTTTTTATTCGAAACGTAAACTCACCTAATAAAGTTATCAATTTTTGTAATCACTCTTCCTTTATTTCTTTGGTTACGCTTTGATCTTGACAAAAGGGATTCGATTGATTGGAGTATGAGTTTTCGTTGCTAAACCAACAAAATTTTTATTATGATTAACAATAACTGTTTATAATCCACTGTAGAACCAAAAAGAAGGACATATAAGCACTCACTCCACGTCCCTATGGACAATTAGAATCTTTCAAGTTAATGGCAATCTCTTATAAACCTCTCCACTACTGGCTGTGCTCCTGTCATCGATCATTCTATGACAGAAGTTGTCAATGACTATTTCTATGCACCCAAGTCACCATTGAGAATTTACAATTCTGCTCTGTAATATTTTCGCTTGCTTATGACGGTTTCATCATCTCACCTATACCGCAATTATCACCGATTTGATCAAAACATTCATTGAAATATTTGTTACAGCTTTTCCTCAATGCCACAAAGAAAAAAAAAACGATTAACCTTTGGTTCTAAATAAAAGCCTGAACTACAAACATTCTTACATATTCGTCTTCTATAAATGAGACAATCAACTGCAAAAGCTCATATAATAAAACCGCATATAATGAAAATATGATCTCAATCATATTGATTTTGTTCTCACACTTTTTGCATTTATAGACCTCTTTGTGAACATTTCTTTTCAATCTATTTTAATTTTCATGTTGACGACTGCGAAATTCCTTCACAGAAAAATCCATCATTTAAGATTTCTCTGTTCTTAATCAATCGTTAACACAGCTTACTCTATCGAAGAATTAGACTTTAGTAAAAAAATTTTTATAACATACCTCTGCATTTTTCAGTTGATTTTTAAGAAGGTTAAATTTTTTTTTTTAAAATTTTATATTCTATTAGACGTTCTTTTTTATTATTCTTTGCACGTCATCATTTTTGTTCCCGCGCGACCTATAATTGACCACACCCAATATATCTTTTATAGAATGCGAGTTATGCTAAAGTCAACAGACCTTAGAGGCCCAAATACGGTCTCTTTCATAATGTAAGTTATTAAAAACTTTGGATCGGAGGTAGGTACTCTTCTGTGAAAACATATCAAATTTATTCAGAAGCTCAGCTTTATTCAATGAGAACTTGCATGTTTCTTTTAGAAAAATCAAAATGTTCTTCAAATTTTAGCGCTAAAAATTGGAATAAAGCTAACATAATTGTCGTAGACAGATTATTTAAAGAAAATTTTAATTTTTTTAATTATGTATTTTTACTTCATGCAAGATTTTGACTAATAAATCATTAAGTACAAACGAAAATAAGGGTACATTTTAAGCTAATAATTTTATTTTAAGAAGACGAAGTATTTTTATAACCTATAATGCGTGTTTATTGTCAAATTTCTAAACAAACTCATCTAAAAAATCCTTGCGCTTTTCTGTTTTCACATTCACAAACCCTTTCTTCTTTTTATCTCAAGGTTGAGCTCATTATTAAATAATTCTACAGATTGGAGTATTGACTCTCCCGTTTCTTAATTTCAACTTCTTTTTATGGGCAACAGTGGTCGTATTATAAACCCCAAAGAATTCATCTTTTATAAGATTTAATGCTCATCGGTCCATATCGTACTACCCTTTTCAACATTCCTCAACAATGATTGGAATCATTGTATCAGCTCTTTTTTCCTGGATTATACAAGCAAATGCCCGAGTTATTTTTGATCTTCTACTACCTCAACAATACCCAAGGCATCTGTTTTTTTTTCTAAGGGGATCTACATCTATCGGCGTTATTTTATAATTCAAGGCGCCGCTTCTTTCTACATGCTTCTCGCTCCTCCTCACCCTCTCTTTCCTCCTAACTTAACTTACCCTGGCCTTTAATCATAAACTTTCACTATTTTATCATATTAATAAAATTTTTATTTTTATAATTTTGAACCCCTCTAAGAACAAAAAAGTTAGAAGAGTAGAAAAAAAATGTAAAAATATTAATGTTGTGGTATTTCTCAAAATAAAATTTGAGTTTGATATTTGACTTTAAAATGATTTTTTAAGCATTTTTGGTGGGCAATTTATATAATTTGAAAGTTTTTTTTTCATTGTAGATGTGGACACCTAAATATATAAGACTTAACAAGATACACTTACGGACATAGAAATTTTAATAACAAGTTAAAATAATGGGTATAATACAACGAACACTCCCGTTTGATGAAAAGGGATAGCTCTGCTAGTCATCATATAATACAAGGATTTCACATTTATTTTTTAACCCCTCTTTCGAGAAAAATACAAAAAAAAACAAGAAACAAATAAAGTCCTGATTATAAGCTTAATACAGTCTTTAACTTCAAAAATTCCAAATAATTTTTTGTTTGATAAGATTTTTTGTCTGTACTTTGTGTTAATTTGAGGACAAATCCGTGATTTTAGATTAATGCTGTTTTTTTGTAAAAAGTAAGTATTGGGAGGTTAAAAAATAAACTACTCTTGCAAAAAAAAAGAAAAAGTGCATCAAAGTCCCGTTTCAAACGGGATAGCTTGCAGTAAATTTATAATTATTTTCTTAAATGTCCTACCATCAATACCAATTCCACGACAAATTGAAACCTGTGGTATATTTAGTACCCATCGCAGTAAAACTTTTAGGACTTTTACAAGAGGAAATTCAATCCATCAAAAAAAAAAAACTGCCCATCTGTAATGCAAACGTTAGAATATATTTGCAACTGTTTCTGGTCACAACACAAACCGGGTTTTCAGAAGAACTAAAATTCTTGGATTTCAAGTGTACATCACGCCCGAACGAAAACCAAGGAAAAAAATTTATTACCCCTGCCTTAAAAAAAAGAATTGATGATTAACACATAAAAACATTTTTAAAGTTTTTACATTTCAAGTAACTTTCGAAAGAGTCTGCTAAATCGAGCAATAAACATAAACAAAGTAAGAAAATCAATTATTTTTGGTTCACGGTGGCGGACGATTTGGCCGAAGGCCGAATCGTCGCATTACGGATTCAGTTCAACATACCCACGACGGGCAGGAGATATACTTGTATCGACCATTGTCATGCCCAATCTGGTTGAACTGAACTCTTCTCTGTGTGACTTAACATTGTGGTTAGTTTTAGTTTCGTCAATTTGAACATGTTGTAAATGCCTCCCAGTCCTAATCGGATTGTTTTTAAAATATATCTTAATATGTCTAATTATAATTTTTTTATTCTTAGAAAACTGTTTTGTTTTAATTTAAAAACTCCTACAAACTCCATTATATTAGCTATTTTAGTTTCTTCATCAGAAAAAAACATGATTTTAAGATTTTTTTCTGGCAGAAAGAGAAATTGAACTATTACTGATATACTTGAATGAAACATAAAAAGGTTCGTTTGATAATGCACACATCCTGGATTAAAGCACCTCCAGTTAACACCCACTTCCGAGTCAATTTGCTTATGCAAAATCATCTCATCTTTACAGTACTTGCGTATAATAAACAGTCCAAATATAAGCCTTTTCAAAAAAAATAGTTTAAAAATTCTTCTTTTATTAAATGTTCAAGGAACTGCAAAAAATTTTCATTTACCATTTTTTAGGGTAGTAAAATCAAAACATATCAAGTGTACTTGGCGCCCCGATGGGGCGTGAAATACACTTGATCCAAATTCTTTCAACCATAAATACAGAACAAAGGTAACACTTTTACTCGGCTGTTAGCAGATGTTTAAACCCCTAAAAAAAGAAAAAACTCCTACCAATCACAAGTGTTCATCCTTGTAAGTTCTACCTCCATATAATCGATTGACATTTCTGGGGTTAAAAAAATCTTTTTTATAAATTTTGGCAGGAAAAAATCAACATTTTTTGCCCAAAGGGATCAAGTACTTAGACCATCAACAAAAATTGCTAAAATCTAAATCACAAAGATACTTTTAGCGATATTTTTATAAAGATTTCAGTACTTTTTCCAATTTTTTGTATGTTGGTATTTTATCATTTTTATATTAATTTATGAGAAAAGCATGCTGCGGATTCGAATAAATTTTTTTCTAGTTTTATTAAAATTCTGAGAAGAAGAGTTAAAGTGCAACAAATATTAAAGTACAAGATCTACAGGGTCACCACCCAATTGATTTATATACTTAATTGCTTAGAATTTGAATCATATCATACTCTTCTTCGCCCGGGAGAAATATGATCTTGATCCAATTTTTAACTTGAACTTTTTTTTACATCTGGGGCTGGGTGAAATAATGATCTTGATCCAAAAATTTGTAGGTGTTTAATCATAAGCATTAATTCCAAAATATTTTCTAAGATAGGTGTTTTCTCTGTATGAAAATTAGTTTATTTTTTATTGATGTTACTTTTTTTAATCCACTGGGTAAAAAAAATTCACTAACCAAAAGGCCTGTTATATCATCTGATCAAATTACTATAGATTTTTAATAAGTTTCTACAGGATTCAAAGTTAAAATTTTTGAAAAATCTTTTTTATAGCTGTAAAATTAATTACATTCATCAATACTCTAAATGGAAAATCTCCTTTATAAATAATTACTAACTGTTCTACAGGGGGTTCTTTATCTCTCCTTTAGGACAGAAATAATGCATTAGTAAAACCCATTTAATAGAAAATAAAAGCTCTGCACTTTTTGTGTGGACAATTGGTGATAAAATGTAAGAATAAAACACAGGTAAAAATATTATTTTTTATGATTATGTAGCTTGTTGGCGTGCTGCTTGCGGCTTTGCTTCTTTGCAAAACTAAAGGCTTAGGCTTACGATTTAAATAAAATGATTTAATGTATCCATAAAAAAAAGGTTGCAGGAAAGACCCAAAGAAAACTACGACAAGCAAGCAGACCTCACCTCACAATCAGACCAACAGAAAAAATCCCAGCAACATCAAAAGAGAGCTTTACTCCAGCGTACCGTATAGAACAGTCGCTTTATAAGGGAAAAAGAAACAAAAATACAAGCCCACAAGCCGCCCATTTAGCAACAAGAGACAACTTTCATACTTTTAAAACGGATTTTGAACAATCAGCACATGCCGTCCTCCCCCGAGACTTAATAGATAGTTGTATAAAGAAACACCAAACCATAATACTTTGTGGATTGATTTTTTTGGAAACCCCATCAAAACCACACTCACACTTACACTCAGAACAGAGTTAGAGATACAATCTAGTTTGTGCTTCGTGCAATAGATCTTAACTCTCTGTATCAACAGGAGTTTCCTTTTTAGCTACACAGCAAGCATCCTTCATTGAGATTTTGTTGGGCAATGGAACATGATCCTAGAAATCTAACGGTACGGGCGTTCCAGATACGGCACACTCTATTAAAAGTAAATTTTCTACAGCGTTGTTGCCCGAACCCCGTTAGTTTCCCTACCGTTAAAACTAACAAACTTGAATCTCATACGATAGATTTTAGCTCGCTGTAAAAACAGAATATCATCCCGTCCTCAGACACGTGGAGGCTTCTATCTTTTGAGAACTTATGATTTAAAATTTTAATAAAACTCAACTTTTAGATTCTAACCTATTGAAGGTAAAACCACCTAAATAAAGTTTACAATCGGCTAATTTGACTCGAATATTTACTTGTTAAGATAATGAAGCCTATAAAGAAGTTAGCAAAGAATCCATTCATCTTTATTTCTTTTAATAGTAAAAAATTATTGAAATGAATTGAAACTCCTACGATTTGAATGACAAAAATATTACATAATAATTAATTACAAGAGTATAATTCGCCTGTTTGCATCAACAACGGTTTAATACTTTAAAATTAAAATAATTTGTAGCTACAAGGATCTCATAACACAATGTACTACTGTAAACGCTACCATTTTTTGAATCTTTGATATCTACAATTTTAAGTTTTTTTCTTGCCCCTAGAATACGAAGCTGTGCGGTTTTAGCACATGATTTACTTCAAACTTTATGTAAGTCTACAATCCCAAATATACTTATTCTGGCTCAAGGCCGGCGCACCCGGCCGTAGGTAAGGATTTCCTTGTAATTAAATATTTTTTGAAAAAAATAATGAGGAAAAAAAATATTAAGTATATGTTATTCTTATGGCATTTTACCAATTTCATAACAATCACTTATATATTCAATTGTTAGATCTGAAATTATAGTTCAAAAATAAAATCTTCAAGAAATGAGCTTCCAGTAGTTTTTTTTAATTTCTTTTCTTCTTATTTTTTTCATCCTTAATAAAATGCCAACAAACTGATAATAAAAGTGAGAAATCTACTTCTATTTTTTAATCCCGACATTTTCATCATGTAAATTATTAGTGACAGATCACGATTTTTTTTAAGATACCACACCTCAATCTGGAAAATACACTTTAATTCAAGACAAAGCAAAAAAAAAACCAAGAAACTAACAGCAAGAGAAGGGTAGATTACATCTCAGCATACTTTTTACAGCTTAGCTATAGAATTTTCTTTCTGTGTTTTTCTTCTTCTTGTTTTGTCTGCAACTAAAGTTATTTTATTTATTTATGGGGGTTAAAGATAATTTTTTTAGAATTTTTTTTCAAAATAGCCTCGGCACCATCCTTATTCATCCTGTGGTTTAATCCACATTAATTTTATTTTTGTATTTATTCTTCTAAAACTTCCAGAATAATTTTTATCCCGTGAATCCCAAGATAAAGATGAACTTTAAGGGGACTCACACGAGCTTAAAAAATAAATCATTCAAATACAATCCTTGTTCTTCTCCGGAGGTCCGTCGTGGAAAACTTCCTTAGTTCTCTGGACTCTTGCCCGTTGTAATAATGCCACAAATCCCTTATTCATAATTTTTTTCTGTATTAATGTTAGTGTAAGTAATTTTTGAGCTTAAAACATCCGGATCAAGTGTATTATCTGGCAAAACGGTCCAGAACAATACCCTAATCCCCACAATTAAATTTCCTAATGCAATAAAGTTTATAACTATAATCCAACTCAAGAGTTACCTTTATCAATATTTTTTCTTTTTGCGCCAGACAAGACACTTGATCGGAACATACTTTCAATCAAATCTAGTATGGAAAAAAATTTTAGAAAGACAAACATCTAAGCAAATGGATGTAGATAAATCTCAGAAATTTTCAAAGGTCATAAAAAGAGTGCATAGTTTTTTTAGTAAACTGATTTTGGAAAAAATGTGTTAATAAAATTTAGGCCCACTTTGTTATTGTAGCGCTTTGGCGTGTTTTAAAAATTGTTGCGCACCAAAGTAACCATAGCAAAAAAAACAAGGGTCAAAATTTTTAAAAAAGCACTTTTACTAGGCCTAAAAACACTAGCTTCAAGGCAATAAATCGGCTATAAATTAACAAAATTACTTGATCGTACGTTTTAGTTATTGAGTTTGGCTATTGATACGCAATGGTAATTATTAATTCTTTTACAAAGGTTTTTTTAAACTAAGAAAAGCTTTCTTATGCTCATAAATTGTAAAAATAGGTAAGTTTTTAGTGGATAAAAAATATTTTGCTAAATCTTGTCAAAACATTAAGTATTTACATTATACTGTCCCGAATTCATATGTAAAATATAATTCGATAAGACATTTTTTTGAAATAAAATTTTCATTCTTATTCATCTTCGGGTTAATTGGATAAAATTTGCGAAATATAATAATTTACAAAATGTGGATACCACAAAAACATTTATTCTTAAGACCTCTGAATTTATATAACAGTATAAAAAACACTATTTTTTTAATATACTCAGAATAAATATAATTTTTAAAGATGTTAAAATGACTTAGGAGAAACGGGATTTTCTGAAGATTAATTCTAGTAAAATGAGAGTTCTGATTATAACATTCTTCGCAATATAAAAATATCGAAATAATTGATTGATTGTAAAGTTAATTTTTTCAGAAAAAATAATGTATTTCGTTTTAAGTTCTAGATGTCTTGCGAATCTTTTTATTTAAAAACTTGATTTCAACTCTGTGGTAATATTTACCACATATTTATTTTTAATTTTAACTAAACTATATAAACCTCTCTGACCCCCTAGTCCATCAAAGAATAAATAAAATGTTTAAAAAGATCTTTATTTTTATAAAAGTAAACAAAAAGGGACAGGCCTTAAACTACAAGTTTGGTAGAGTCTTTCCTCCAAACTGGCCAGATTCCCTAAAGCACCAAGCTCATTTTTTCAGACAAGTAATAGCTACGTAAATCGATAATATCTTCGACAAAAAAAAATATTTTTTTCAAGTAAAAAATTGTTTTAACACGGTAAAAATGCCGTTGTTGTTTCTGGTATAAATATCAATAATTTTAAATACGTCGTACTATGGAATACGGATGGTAATAACTTTAAGAAGGAATCAGGATTAATAGAACCAAACCCCTAATTACTTTGTTTAAATTCTAGAAATTTTAAGTAATTTTGTGCTAGTTTTATGTAAAATTGTGTAAAAAGCTTATCTATCTTTTATAAATCTTTGTAGGGAAATATTAAACCCATTAAAATTTGCATTTATCAAATGCAGTCAATTTTAGAGCATTGAAACAAAAAAAGTAATTTTTTGACTATTTTTTTAACTTGATTTAAACTGATTCTTTAAATTCAAAACCCTTGACATTGAATTAATTTTTGAATTTTGTTGTAGTTAAAGAGTATGGTTTGTCCATTTTGATTGTAAAATTCGATGCGACAGGATAATATTACATAACTTAAATATTGAAGTACTTCGTTATCATCCTAAGACTTTATTTTGTGTATTACTCAATAAAAACGAAGAATTTTATTTTTAAGTTAACAGGGGTTGATTTCTTTTTTTCTCGTGTATCTATTTTTTGAGGTTTAATTGGTCAATTATTTAACATTTTAATTAAAAATAATAAATTTAAGAACCATAAGTTCTTCATTTTTGCTTTATCTGTATTTTTCTCTGGCTTATTTCTAAAAACCAGGTTTAGATTGTTACTGTAAAAATCTTCTATTATCATTAGAACTTAAGGTTACTGGAATATAATGGAACGACGTGACCGTGCTTAAAAATATTTTTTGACGCATGATTTTTACGCTGGAATGTAAATAAACATTTGTAAAGGAAGATAACCTTTCATTGTAAATTTTTATGGTGTATCTCCTCTCCATATATTCCTACCTTCCTTTTAAATTTTTCCTTTTTGCTTATAAAGGAAATATGAACCAATCATTTTAAAAAGAGATTAAATAAAACAGAAGGAAATTTTTATAAATGGAAGGTGCCACTCAAAATGTATTGTAGTAGTATTATACTACAGTTTACTGTACTACAAATTGAACCCCAGTTAAGACACACAAAGGTCTAAGGAAATTTGGAAAAATTGATCTAAAAAAATTACTCTTTAGATCCGAATAAGGTAACCAGGTGTTCTTTACAATAGTCTTGAGCCATAAATTTCCCATTCATTTTATCCTGTATCATAAGCCAGTGGAACGCAACCTGGCCCACAGACTAAAAAAAAAAAAAAACAAAAATGACCTTCCATTACATATTATATGCAAACCATAACTTACGATTCAAAAATTCCTTGACGCAGAGCTGTGGATTTATAAGATGCGAAACACTAAGCTTAACTGTTTGGGTCTTAAAAATTCCTCATGAGAAAAATTTAAAATATATAAGGTGAGTTTTTTATGTGCAATTAACCACAGTCTTCTAAAATAAAATAAATCAAATCTAAAGCAATATTTGCTTTACTAGTTTTTACCAATCTTTTTTACAAATATAACTTAGATACCTTTATAAATTTAAGCATCTATTAAGTCCTCTTAAAAATGAACCTCCAAAAAAATGATATTGGTAAAAGCAAATTTGCATACTGCGAAATAAGAAATAGAGCATAAAGAAATAATTTTTGTTAGCTAAACCACACGAAAAAATATAAAAAACAGTTACTAAATTCGTTCGTAGGATAAAATCCTCGCAGTTAGCTAAATTATCGATGATTGTATGAGTTTCTTAGAATTGTAGCTTTCCTACCGTAAAACTCCCCAAAGTCGAGTGACAACCATGTTTAATTTACTTGACTGAAGAGTGCCGGTCTGGAAACAGTCCCGTAAATCTATGTATCATTTCTTGTGCCGAAAACTCTCAAATGTTAGAGACTACGCTGTACCTGAAGAGTGGCACTCCTTTTGATACAATAGTTTAAGATCTATTGCACGAAGCAAAATAGAGATTTCGACTCATCCTAGTAAAGATTCCTAGTAGGTTTTTGATGGGTATTCTATAAAATTAATCAACAATATCTTTAAGTTTTCTCATACTATTTTTTAAAAACCTGTAAACTCATCTCTCGTTGCTAAAAGCGGTCAGCCTTCAGGGTATATTTTTTTGGGTTAAGCTAACTCCCGTAATTAGGAGGTATGCTAGAGTGTAGATGGTCTTCGATTGTTCTATGGGGGAGGGGGATCTTTTGATCTTATTTCGAAATTCTGATTGCTTCTTTCTTCTTTGTATGTAGTTTTCTTTTCTAATATTTCTTTCAACTTTTTTTATGTTATCTTAATTATTAGCTAGTGAAGTAATCATCCAGATTATACTGGGATATGTAGTCAAATCTACGTGGGCCTAAATAACATTCTTAAAGAGCTGGACTCATTAGGGTGAAAGGTCTAGCGGATATGAACTATCGAAATCCGCGCACACGGCTCGAAAAAGGTGGGAGACTTGAATAAAATTGACAGCAAGTTGGTAGTGCAAGAGGATGATTTGCTTGCAATCAGTCTAAAGATATGGGGTCTACTATACCAGCACGATGATGCTCTCTCCCCGTGTCTTTAACCACTCCCTTTCATACGGTCTACTGTGGATCTACATGTTCGGTATGGATTAGGGGCAAAGTAGTGGTTTGGTTCTCCCGGAATCAAAGCCCAGATGGGTATGATCGTGCTCGCCGCACAGCAGGCTACTTAAAAAGAGGGGTTTTTTAGAGTGAGTAGGAATCTACAGTACTCGAGTGGGAACTCAACGCCAGTTGTACCTATACGTTCTCTTGAAGATTTTACCTATCTGTAGCGGCAAAAAAAAATTATAAATTTTTTTTTTTAATATTCAAAGGTTTTTACGGTTATCACAGAATCCAAGACAAGCTAATTTTGTAGCATAATTAGCTTGAATATAGAAAATTACTTGATCCTTTTGTGCACAAAAAAATGCTGATCGAAAAAAATACAATGATTTTGTTGAGGATAAAAGTTATATTTATGGAATAGGAATACAGATTATCAAATTAAATTTTTTTTAATGATAACTTACCAAAATTAATCCCCGTAACCAACTTAAGCAGGCAAAAAAATCTTAAGCAAGGTGACATAACCTGGTAGGATGGACCAGTTCTGAGAGTTTCCTATCATTCTTTTTCTTGGCTTTCTTTTCTTCCGCCGACTGTGCTACCAGTATTCTTTCTATTTAAAAAAAAACATTTTTTAAGAGAGTCACTAACTTAATTATCTTATAATTTGTAAATAGATAATTTTTTCAATGTGGTTGATATCACAAAAAGTAATCTTGAAGTTAAAAGACTAATGGGTTCCCAGACCGAAACATAAAGATGAATTGTTCCACCATTACTCTTTTTAATAAATTTTAGAAAGATTTAAAATTATCTTATTATTTTTCAAAGTTAAAAAAGTATGATAAAGGTTTAGGATTAACCGACCGTATCATACAATTTAAAATAATTTGATTATATTGATAACTTTTTTAGAAAAATTATAGCACAATGCACGAATTTAAAGCTCTCTTTTTTGATTATATTGTTTTTTTAATAAACGCAAAACGGCATAAACTCTTAAACTAGTCTATTTTTTAAACTAGATTTTACCTCAAAATGTTAGACTTTAAGTTTTGAAAATCTTTATTATTTAGAGGCAATGGCAACAAATATATGTCAGGAACCCCAAATTATAGTTTCTTAATTTAACAAAAAATTACTTATAAAAGAACTTAATGTACTGCAGCTAGTCTCCCAAGCATTATTGGTGTTATAAGTAATTAATTTCGCTTACAAAAAAAAATTATCATATTTTGCTTCAAAGGGTTTTAGTGCAGCCTCCTTAAACTTTATTACATCTGACAAAAGTTATATTTCTTACAAGACAATGTGTTGAAAATTATTCTTTGTAGTTTGCGTTCAAGTGTCTAATATTCTGTCAAAAAAAAAGTAAATTTTATGCTCGAGATAAAGTTATCAAAGTTGAAAAGTCTTAGAATGCAATTGAATGTTCAATTAAGTTCGAAGCTTTTCAACTTAAAATTTTCAGTTAATCGTTATTAATTTTTTAAATTATTGTAGGGAAGGAGATCTTGGAGAAGGTGTAAGAAAGTATCTCTTCGTCAGAATATGGTGTTTAACCACATTTTAAAGCATCTAGTCTTAAGTGAAGTCTTGAAACACAAATAAAAAAAACTAATCTTAAACTGTTTTGGTTCACGCTTTCCATTTACTACGGTTTTTAGGTTGGAGGATCTCTGTGTGATGAACTAAGTATGGGGACTGGATGTGTAAAAGAACACCATCCTAGCTGATTTAATGAGGTTAGAAGAGCAAACCGCGAGACCTTTTATTTTATTCTCTATAAAAACGGTATATTCACTACTTTGGAAGTTAAATATTAATTACAACTAAGTAATATGTGGATCTTCTGAAAATTGTTTAGAAGTAATATGGCTCTTTAAAAAAGGTTCCGGAAAGAGAAGTTAAAACAGTTGCAATTTCCTGAGGAGTACATCAGCCTCTAAAATCTTGGAAGAGCTTATCATTATGTGTAAACCCCTAATTCGAATAGTGGAGACAGCACTTGCGCCAGTTTAATTGGTTTTGTAGCCCATCACACCGTGTGATAGAAAAGGGGGAGATATATAGCACGAGTTGCTATTGACTAAGCATTGGATGCACCTTTCATTTAAACGTGCAATTAGAGCTTTGGTTTTGTGGTATGACACTACCACATAAAAATTTTATTTATAAATTTTTATATTTTTAACCCAAGAAAAATGCATGGGGAAACTACAACAATAAATTTTTAAGTTCTGTTTCTTTTAACAAAGCATGAATTGAAGCGTCCTCAAAGAGGGACTCCACAGGTTTCAATAACATCCACCTGAAACTACTCCAAGCCATGACGATAGATAAATCCTGTTTAAGTAGAGATAAAGCTACTATTTCTTTTCTTCCAAAAACGATCGGACGTTTTGGCATTGTATTCTATAATTTATTATTGCTTTAATAGTTTTACATTTAGTAAATTCCTCTTTTGATTTTTTTAAATTAATTAAAAATCTACAAACCCAAAATTTACAAAATACCATTGGTTCGTTGATCGAGACTTATAATAGGCTTGCGTCATTTTTTAATTAAGATACGATATAGAGAACTTTAAATTTTCACAATAAAAACAAATATTAGGTATTCATAAGAGTTTTTTTGATTTTTTGACTTTGAAAATTTAAACCTTTCCTTTCTAAAGGGTATTTTAGATTTCTAACTTAAAACGCCCGGCGGGGAAGTACGCCAAAATTTAAGAAAAGGGGTTATTTTTCCTCGAATGACATTTAAATACTCACAGAACTTACATAGAAAGTCAAGAATTATTTCTTAAACAAAAAAAGAATTTAACACCAAACTTTATACCCCCAAAAATTAACTTCTTATACCGAAACATATGTTATAGCTATCGTATAAAATCTATTCTGTCCTTGACACTTTGATTGTTTTATTATTTACAAACTTGTCTCTAAATTTTAAATATTTGATTTTGGATTAATTTTAAACCTTACACAGTTAAGGGTTGAAGAACTTAATAGAACCGTATAAAAATGGGTTAAATTTTTGATAATTTAAAATTCTTTGCTTATAACTTGTTTTTTTCCAAAACCATGTGTAGCCACTTAAGCTTTGTTTCATAAAATAAAAAATTTTAATTTCTGAATATTATAGTAAATCTAATAGAACACTTTCATGTTCGATTAAACGAAGATTACTTTGAATAAAACAAGCAAAAGTTTTTTTATCTCGATAAAGCATTAAGTTGTATGGATTTATGTAAATTATACCTTATATATCTTTTTAAATGCTTATTTAGCACAAGAATTTTGTGACAACCTCTTTTTTCAATTTTTTTACGGTTTAACATTTAATCGTAAATAGTTATAAATTAAAATTCTATTCTAGAAAACTAGATTATTATCTTACGACTTATATAGTATCAATAGTTTTGTTCAGATAAAAAACTTTAAATTACAATTTACAGTACTATACCTACAGAGATACAAAAATTTGGTGAAAATTTCCTTTAAAGATCTTAGATATAATTCAATGTTTTTTATCGTTGTGCCTGCGACATATTAAACCTCAGTCTATTGTCAATTGAAATTAATTGAGGTAGTTATTCTTGCTTTTTCTTCTTCATACTGTTGCAAACTGTAATTAAAATTAGCAATAAAGCTCTTTAATTATTAAAAAGGAACAAATCTAAGATTCGTAAACAGCTTCACTTGCGTAAATTATTTAAAGTAGCTTATTTAGGTAAAAATTGCATTGATTTGAATATTGAGCCAATTTTGCTAAAAAAACCTTACTCATGTAAAAATATTAATTCTACCTAAAATATCTCAATTCTTCGCTAGAAGTGATGTAAAATGAAACGAAGAGCATTTTTCTATCTATATTTTCTGTGTATATAATTAAAGAAAAAGGAAAAACAAAGTAAACTAGGTTGATATCGGACTCAAAGTCGATTATTTTCTCGTAATCTTTAAATTTAGGTCACAAAAATTTGTTTAACAATTTTTCAAACGTCTTAAAATTTTTTGTAAAGGGCGAAAAGAGAAAAATAAATCACATGAAAATACCAACTTAAAATTAGATCAATTTCGATAACCTCCTCCGGCTATCCTAAAAATTTTATAAAGTTGAGTAAATCGCGTTTAATATAAATATTAAAAAAAAATTACAACCCACTTTTAATACTTCTTTTTTTAAGGTAACTCTATATATTCAATAAAATGGTACATAGCACATAGCAAACTATAAATTTATCGAGCGGGACAGAAAAAGATTGCAACATCCCTTATAAGTATAGAGACAAGAAATAGTATCTCATGAATATGGTTGTATTGGGTTTAAAGAATACATTTACCTTAGTCCTAAGTGTTTTATTCTTAGGAATGATTAAAAATTCCTTTAAAAAAGTTTCAGAATAGAAAAAAACGCAAAATCAAAAAAATTAATTGATTTAATCCTATACCGGCAAAAACATAAATCTATAGCTTTTTTTGTAATAATAGCTCTTTTTGACCTCCTAAATTTTTCTCTAGAGTTCTTTTAAATGTATTAAAAGCTCAATTAATAATTAATTTATGATTTTGTAAAAAAAAAAACGCAAAATTTTTTTTAATATTTGTGTGGTTTCCTTGGCTCTATAAACTGCCAAAGCCCGTTTTTTAAAGCTTAATGAAAGTTTCTTGCATAACTCATCGGGAATCTGGTTCCATTCTTCGACTATTCTAGCTTTTAAATCAACCAAATTTTTTGGAGGTTTTTTTTTGCTTATTTTCTCTTTTAAAATAGACCACAGATGCTCTATAGGATTCAAATCAGGTGACTGAGCCGCCCGTTTTAGAATATTAAAGCTTATTTATAAAAAACTTCTTAACTAGCTTCGAAGTGTGTTTGGGATCGTTATCTTGCTGATAAATAAATTCAGGTAAGCCCATTTTAGTAGCAGAGCGATCTAGATTTCCGCTAAAATACTACAGTATTGCAGCATCCATCTTTCCATCGATAAATACTAGTCTTCCAACACCCATAATATGAGAAACATCCCCTTACCATTACTCCACCTCTCCGTATTTAACAGTTGGCTGCAAATTTTTAGAATACTGGCTTTTACCGGGATTACTCCAGATAGAAACATTTCCATCAAAGTAAAATAGATTGAACTTCGATTCATCCACTAAAAATAATACTCTTCTGTGCTTCTTTAGACATCATTATCCAGTTTTCTGATATCTGGTATCTAGTTAAAATATGATGAGGTTTCAGGAATGGTCTTTTTTGAAAAGAAAAAAGAAAATTTTCTTTTCATTTAGATAATTTTAACTGTTGAATGACTAATTTCTATTTTCAAATCCTCCTGAACAAGGTTTTTGAGTTTCCTTAGCGAAGTTTTTGCATTTTTTTTTATTTCTAGCGACAAAGTAGTGACCAGAGAAGTAGATGATTTTTTTGGTCGACCATTCCCTCCTTTGTGTGAAAAATATTATGGTTTTTGTATTTTTGGAAACTCTAGAAACTGTTGAGATACTGATACAAAAATTTCTGCAATCTTTGAAAACGTATATTTCTGGTCACATAAAGCTACTATTTGAGCTCTTTCAACTTCAGTCCAGCTGCTTAATCATTAAGGGCTTAAATTTTAAAAAAAAACATATTTTTTAAGTTTTTAAGGTATTAAAAAAAATTTTGCGTTTTTTTTACAAAATCATAAATTAATTATTAATTTGAGCTTTTTATGGATTTAAAAGAACTCTAGAGAAAAATTCAGGAGGTCAAAAAGAGCTATTATTACAAAAGAAGCTATAGATTTATTTTTTGTAAGTATAGGATTACATCAATTAACTTTTTTGATTTTTGCGTTTTTTTTACAAAATCATAAATTAATTATTAATTTGAGCTTTTAGGATTTAAAAGAACTCTAGAGAAAAATTCAGGAGGTCAAAAAGAGCTATTATTACAAAAGAAGCTATAGATTTATTTTTTGTAAGTATAGGATTACATCAATTAACTTTTTTGATTTTGCGTTTTTTTTACAAATTGTAAGCAAGGTTACTAATTCCAGCTTTGTTCTGAAATAGTTAATTAGATTTTCTGCCCAAAAAAAGCTTATTTTAGGGAAAACAGCATTTTTCAGAATATAAAATAATAGCAGACAAAAAAAATCATCAAAGAGAAACCAATGATGTTAATTTAGTGTTATTTAATTCAAACCTATCTGTTATATTTAGCGTAAAAGGTCTATGTGGCATAACATCTTATTAATAAAATTTTTATTTTTTTAATTTTTAACCCTTCTTAAGAAAAAATAATTGAAGATTAATTAGAATCCGTGATATTGCTTTAAAATAAAAAAATAGTTTTATATTTGATCTTGAACTACTTTTTTTTAGCATTTTTGTGGGTAATTTATACAACTTTGAAGTTTTTTTTCCATTGTAAATTTGACTAAGTTTTAATAAGACTTTACCAATAAATTTAAGAGACAGAAAATTTAAGAATAATCAAGATAAAGGGTATAATACGACAAACAGACCCCCCCGTTATAACGGGATAGCTTTGCTAGTCATATTAATAAAAGTATTTCGCATTTAATTTTTAACCCCTCTTTCAAGCAAAATACAAAAAAAATCAAAAGAATTTAAAGTTTAAATCATGACTCAAGACAGTTAAAAAACTAAAGTTATTGTTAATTTTTGGTTGATAGCATTTTTAAATGTTTACTTTGCATTAAATTGAGGTCAAATCTGCTATTTTATGTTAATACTATTGTTTTGTAAAAAATAAATTACATCGGAAAAAAGAAAAGTGCATGATAACCCCGTTTCAAACGGGATAGCTCTGCTATCATATATATATAAAAGAATGTCTTTTTAATTTTTACCCCTCTTTTGAAAAACATGAGAAAATTTTAAAAAAATGTAAAGTTTATGGCTTAAGACGATGTTTTTTATTATAAATAAAAAACCGAAAAAAAAATTGTGTCCGCTTTTGCCTTACAAACATTTTAGTATGTACTTTGTAGCCAATTTGCTAGTCCAATCTGTAATTTAAGATTTGAAGATTTTTTTGTGAAATCAATGGAGCATATCAGAGGTGCAAAAAAATTAAATTTTTAAAAAACTAACGAAATAAAGAAAAGTCACGTTTCAAACGAAATATCTCTGCTAGAATTAGATATTGTTTTGTAATTTGTTAACGATATCCCCAATTATATCAGAATAAGATAATAAGGATTAAATTTTTGAAATATAGTGATATAAGACCGGTGCATTTAGGGATATGGCCAATTTGAAGGAAGACACCACCAAACTTGTAGTTTTAAGGCCGGTTCCTTTTGGGTTACTTTTATAAAAATAAATCTTTTAGTAAAACCATTTATTATTAATAGATGGGCGACTGGGTCAGAGAGTTTATATAGTTTGGTAAATTAAAATAAACAAATAAACATATGTAATGTTACCACAAAGACATACATTTGTTATAAAAAAATCTAGATTTTTCTCTTTATTGGAACATTTTAAAAGAAAATATTGAAGTTTCAAGTGATTAATTAAAGACCTTGTACTCAATAATCTTTCGAAAGAAGCTTACAACTTTATTTGTTTGTAGTATAAGGTCGCAAAATTAAATGATATGCTATTTTGTTTCATTTAATAAGCCAACATTATTTTCTATAACTCATACCTTTACCTAATTAAAAAAAGGACAAACCTAATTATGAATTATAGTTTGATAGTGTAATTTCCCTTTTACCCATAAGAGCCTTCTGGATTAGCAATAAAATAGCAATTTTAACATCTACTTGAAATCATAATCAAATTTAAAAAAACAAATAAAGTAAAAACTGAGTCCCAAAGACCTTCAGATTCGAAGAAGAAAAACATACAAAATATAGTAGTTTCTTTTTTTGTAAAACTATAAAAATAGAAAATACTTTTTATATTTTAAAAAACGATGCTTTTCTGCAAAAAAAATAATGTCTTTGAAAAATTGGATAAAAATAAATCAAAAATCATAAAAAGAAAAATAGTAACACCTTTTATTTTCATAATTTTTGAACTCTATCTACAAAATTCTAGTTCTTGATAATTGTAGCATTTTGGGGCCCTTTTTTAAAAAAAAATAAAATTAAGTATTTAATGATAAATACGCCATAAACCTAGTAGAGACGTTGCCATCCCATATTCTAAGATAACATACTTATTTAGCGCTTTTGACAATAATTAAAATCATTAGTGTTAACCACACTAGCTTTGAAATCCTTCCAAAGTCTTTCTATCGTCTGAGTATGGATAAAGGATTATAAGGATCTGACAAAGTGTAATTTATGGTTAATAGTATTGTGTACATAACCATTATTACCATTCGAATATCCTCTCCAGCAATCTGTGACGATATGAGTGCCAGGATTACATGATTCTTGATAAATTAAAAACAATCGCTACTGCATCTTCTTTGTGTAACTTTTAGTGCAATCATTTTTTCCTTCTACAGATAGCAACATATAAACCCATATTTCTCCCCAGGCAAAAATTCGTCTTCTTCCATCTCTCCTTGTGCATATATGGGTCTCATCGACCTCAACAATAGTTTCTTGAGGGCCTAATTTGTTGAATACATTATTGTAATTACCACTGCTACTTTTGTAGCAGATGAATCTATCACGCCGGTATATCGCTGTCTACTAACTTCTGTTTCCTCAACATGAAACTCGTGCGTATTCCCATACAATGCAGGATATAAAATCGAAACGTAGTGTTGATATAGGAATGTGCGAGCGAATGTTAAACATTGTATCCTCGAAAATTGACTAGTTTTTCGACAGTCTTTAATATGACAACCTCCAAACGACCATCAATTCCGTGTCTGACCTTGCCCTTTTCAAAATGAATTCGCCTACCACACTCCATATCTTTATGCTCTGTTGATAAGGATTTAGGGATACTGCAAGATCAAATGCGTCTTGCTCTGTTCAGTTCTTCTAAAAAGTTTGCTAATTTTATTTTAAAGGGTAAAAAAATAATTTAAAAAAGGGCCCCAAGAGCTAACAATAACCACTTTTTCTTTCAACATTTAGACGTTAACACATTAGTTTTCGCCTAGAATGCTGTAGGTGCATTAATTTACAAGGTAACCATAAATTGAGCTTGATCTAACAGTTTCCTCCAAAAATTATATCTCGAAATTCGTACATAAATTTTACGGCTTAAGGAGAAATTATATTTTAAAAACGTTAAGGGTTTAAAAGAAGGGTAGATTATTTTTCAGTCTTACGAGTAACATTACCTTGCGCGATTTTTTTATAGTTTATACGGGAAAATAGAAAGTAACAAAAAAGATTGGTAGGTTTAGTTTTAAATTAAGGAAAATATTTAACGAAAATTTATAACTACCCTTATACAAAGGCTTTTTAAACACTAAATCTGTACTTGCGTATAGATTTCCCCCCACTTCCATTGTACTACACATTGGACAGCAAGCAAAGTTTTGTAAAAATTTTAAAGCACATTCTTATGCAATATTACTTATAACCTCTTTTTGTTTTATCAAAAAATGGCTCTACACTCGGAGCTTACATATTTTCCTATAAAGGATTATGTAAAAGTCTATACAATTTGCCGTTCTTTTTATTAGAGAAATAAGAAAGGTTCTGAACACATGTTTATATTTTTAAATATTCTCATAAAGTCAGTTATTTTGAATTTAAATACAAATTTAGCTTGACTTTTTCCGAAAAAAATCCGTACATTAAATAGGATATTAATAATACAGAGTGCTCATAGTTATACGTTCAGAAGCAATTATTGCTAAACTGTTCTTTAAATTTAAAAACAACAAGAATAAAAATCGCATGGGATTCATGTTGCACAACCACAACAAATGTAAAAGTTTGGTTCTGTAATCTAGATAAAAATTTAGTCAGACTTACAGTTAATTGTACAAAGATATTTAGCTAGAATGATTTGAAGAAATTTTTACAAGAATTTTTTAGCAGCTAAATATTTTTTGTTTCAAGAAAATTCCGTCAATCAAAAAAACTCATTAGAGGTTAAATCAGAATAATAGGCTTTGAGAGGAGGTGGGGCAAAATCGGTCGACAAAAAAAAGATTCCTTTAACAATTTCATTTATAGTAATATTTTTGTCTTCTAAGCAGACTTTATTCCAAGATAAAGTATATTGGTTGTTATGTGGTAGCTTTATTGCTGTATTTTTTTTTCAAAGGAAAAAAGTTAGATTTTTAATGCAAGGTCAGAAGAATTAAATATGATTGTGTAGTTTTCCCGAAATTGGCTATCTACGTAGACATCATGGGATAATTTTATACATTTTTTGCACTTTTAATTTTACAATTTGCTTTATTAACGTTTGTGGAATGATAAAATAAGACCGTCTGAGTTTGAAGAAAATGATGGTGCAATTTAATTTTTTTAATAAAGTTTGTATCAGAAGCTGTGGTAGAGCTCGAATTAACTTAAAAATGTTTACGTTCTACAATTAAAAAAATAAAATAGGGGTTGAAAATACAGCAGATAACACCCAAGTTATAGTATTCTGGACTACTTTTACAAAATATAAGCTTAAAGGTTTTTTAATAAAATATTCTAACCCGTCAAGATCTTTTCCTAAGGTAAATGACTTGTAGTGTTAAATTCTAACTTTTTTTTGCTAAGGTAGGTATTTTTAGGATTTTAAAGTTCACCTTAATTGAATTAATCTTAAATGTAATTTGCCTAAAACTATCTAATTAATAATGAGTTAAATTTTAATATTACAAAGATTGCTGGGGTGCCCAAGAAGCACAACAAAAGAGCTACAGATGCAAAAAGGGCACATACTACTAATATCACACCCTATTACCGTGATATGAAAAAATAACGGCGTGTGGCCGAAGAAAAAATAGAATTTGTAGTTTATTTTTCAATGATAACATAAGTAAGGACATATCTAAAATTTGTTACATAAATGAGTGATTGTAACCATAACGGTTGTTAAAATTATCTTGACAAATACTTTTATTTATTTTTGTCAACAAGAAAAAATACGACAATTTATCTCTTCCAAAAGACTGAAAACAAAAACTTTTTTGTACACCTGTGTCTTCAAATAAACAGATTTTAGGATCACTTTAAAGTAACATTCAATAAAAACTCTGCAGCTTAAAATTTTACAACGGAAAAATATCTAAAGTCTTTAATATTCGAGATCAGCGTTAATTTTCTAAAAATTATGAAGAAGCCTCCGCTCAAAATAAGGAACCTATAGACATCCAAATATTCTTAACAAAGCATCATAGATATTTTGGAGCAATTGGTAGAAAAATCCAAAATTTTCTGCTCCAAAACTAGCAAAAGACACTAAAAGACGAAGGCCTTGATTACTACATCTAGTCGTTTGTCTGTAATTCTTATTATAAATGTGAATTTAAAGCGTGGATTTCAAGTAAAGAATCCCTTTTTATTTTTAAAAAACAAAAAATCTAATCAATAGATTGCCAGGAATGCTTTTCTTGACATAAATGCTGGAAACAACTGTTTTATGGTCAGATTAATCTGAATTAAATGTTTTTTTTAACTAACGTAATCTTTTGTCTGATGTATACTCGAAACTAGATATTCTGAAAAAAAATATATTCTATCGGATAACATGGGGGTCTAGTGAATGTGTAACTATATGTGAGTGCCCAAATAGCGCGATAATTAAGTTTTCATCAAGATTATAAAATTTTGCTATCATTTTTTGGCCAAACAAACTTCAAGGCTCCAGTTGAAAAAATGTATCTGTTTGATATTACGTTCAAACAGGATAATCGATTTTAATAATACTGTGAAGCTAGCAAGTATTTTTTTGCAAAATTATATAAGGAAGCTTCTTAGTGCGGATCCAAGCTTAGTTTTAGATCGTTCTAAGACATTACGGATTAGGAAAGTAAAATGAAGTACCGTAAATTTTCTTATTTATAAATTTTATTTCTTCTTACCCCTATGCAAGAATTAAGATTTAAGAATCTGACATTAAGGATTCTAAAATTTCTAATAAAAATGGTCTTTAGCAAGGCAGATGTTATATAATAGTATTTTAAAGAAAAATGTGAAAAAAATGTTTATAGCATATAAATCGGATACAAGATAATCAAAAAATATCTGGTTGACATACAGACTACTAATTTAAAATGCCCAGGGTTTGTCTTGTTAAAAAAAATATATATGAAAGAAGTCATTGATCATATCAACTTGAAGGGATAGGAGATACGACACTAAAATAAATTTATGTTGTAAAAAAAAATTTAGTATGCTTACTTATTTATTTGTTCTTATAACAAAAAAATACACATCAGATTCATTTTTTTTCGGCCCAGGCCTTTGTTTTATGTGCTGTAAGTCTTACAAAAATTATATAATGCTTCCTTTACTAGGATCTTTGTTAGAAGGATTCCATACAGGAGTAGTATACATCACATTAAAATTATTATTTTATGAAAAATTATTTGTAAAAAAAATAATAAGCTCTCATGCTATCTACGAATTTTAACTTTTTCGTAAAGATGAATAGATTAAATCAAAAATTTACATGGGCCCGTTGCAATTTTACGGACGTTAACAGACTAACAACCCCCTTTATAGCATTAATTTAAACTATTTAGCATTGTAAATTTTTATTCATTGAAAGAATCTATTCGCATAATAATTATTTTTCATAGCTTTATAAATTTTGAAATTTGCATGTGCAACCTATTTTCTACGAAAAACTGTCAAATTTAGGGTTTTGATGAACTAAACATCCTTGAATATGTGCAGGGTAAAATTATACACTAAAATGCAAATATAAGACTAGAAACAAGGTCTAAGATATCATCTCATTTTCTTGGTAGCGCTCCATAATTTATAAGGGCAATTATGTGACCCGAAAGCAATATACTTGCATGGAGCGAGATCGCTTATCAGAATGATCCTCGCGTTTCAAAAACTCAAAAAGCTTGCAAGCAGACGAAAAATCGTACCAAAAAAATTAGAGCGTTATGAATCTGCGATAATCTCTAAAAATATCTCTAAAAGGAGAGCCGGGTTCATGCGGTTGCTGTGCAGTGTCTCTAGTAAAACATTTTAAAGTCAGTTGCAAAAAAAGATGTTGTATAGTTCATCGGTTGTGGTAAGTATCGCATATGGTATTGGATTGACACAGTATTTTTAGTTTAAGATATCGTCTTTTAAGAATTCATGAGTAGACAACACGAGATAAATAAGAAATTGATCAACATAACCAAACATTAATTGATTGTTTCTGAGGTGGTACTTTTGAAAAGAAATCAAGACAGTAAAGATTCTAATCCCACTGAAACTGCAGAAGTGAAAAAGTTTTAAATAGTGAATCGGAAACTTTTCAATTATTTTATAATAAAAAAGGCATGGATTTTCTAGTTCTGGAACAGACAAATGAGAGAAAGAGTACTTAAGTACATTCTGGGATGTATTGCGAGAAATGGAAATTTATCTTGATGAAAACACCCACGACGGTGGACTGAAAGGGAGGGGAAACTAGGGTGACGGTCTATTCATACATTTCAAGGATATCGCAGTGCCTACTGGTTATGTAAAAAAGAAATATCATGTCGGGGCGGGAAACAGTGCTTTGAATTATTTATTGACGCTTACATTATGAAATATATAAAACATTGCATCTAAACCAAAACACGTCGAGCTTCAAACCGGATGTAGAATTTTAAGGCGGGGAGGGAAGGGAATTTCGTAGTTTCTAGCCAATATATAGCCTGCCGCATACGAAAATAAGAGAATGGAACGGTATCTTTTCTATGGTCTAGAAAATGGTATCCTTTTTTTCCAAGACGATGTCTGAGATAATTTTTGCAAGTTTGCGATTTATACGCTTTGATTAAAGAGCCGATCGATCTAAAGGTTTCAAGCCGATAAAATTACACTTATTTCTTAACTGTAGAACAGATTTATAAGTACCAGAAGGTTGTTATACTAAAGTCAAAATATCCAGTGAATGATTAATGAATAACTGTTTTCGACTAAGCCCGTTGAAATTACACAATGCGTGACGAGCAAGCCGCATAAATTTGGCATTAAATTTTGATTATAGGTTGAAGTTAACTCGTATTCCACTTCGAATTATTTTACTCTGATTGGAAAAGATGACACTCGATGCTCAAATTCTTATGCCATGCTTGTAACTCTAAAATTGGCTTTACTGTATTTTCACCGAAGGAAAATCTCACGACTAAAATTTTTTACAAGCATCTTACTGGCCAGAAGTTGCTTGAACTGAAGACGATCGCGATTGGTACCATCGGCTCAAACAAGAGAGAATGTCCAAAGTCGACGTAAGAAACAAAGGACAAGATGCCGTTATGTTCATTTATCTTATCTAAATCAAAGGATTGCACGAGTTGAGTAAAAAGTAACCCAAAAGTAAAAAGTTTTCTTTTAAGCACCAAGCATAGAAATGTACAATAGAATACAATAGAAAATGTTTGTTCCGAAATTTAATTAAATTTTTATAATAAAACAAAGTTTGGTCAAATTTTGGTAACCAGATGGCGCACAGATATAGTTAAAAGCAGGAGGCTTTGATTGCTTCCCAGGTTTTATAATATTTTAGGATTGGCAGAGAGAAAGCGGGACTTTTTTCGTCCTTTTTCATCCCTTCCCCCTATTCGCCCCCTCCCTTTTCTCCCTCCATCTTTAGCCTTTTCACTATGCATCCTTGTGTACAAAGAGTGTATAGCATCAAAAGTTATGTTCTTTATCAATTAAATTTAGAAGGAGAAAAAAAGGGGAACATTCTCTACAGTTATGACATTATAAATTATCTTATGTAGAAAATGTACAAAAAAATACAATGCGTATACAAAAATGTCCTTGATAAATATGATTATAAAGGCTTTACATTATTTTTATAATTTTCAGTATTATAACTAAAAAAAAAGTGACGTGCTAATCTCTTAAGTGATGCTAATATTATACATTTAGAGTTAGTAAATGGGATTCGTATTTTCAAGCCCTTCTCCGTCAATTAAATAAGGACTCATCACGATAGATATTAAGGAACGCCCGTGAAACAGTAATAATTGTAACACACAAAAACCCACATATTCGAAAGAAAAAAGACGAAAATTTAAAAAATTAGTCGTTTAGGCCTTAAAACAAAGTAAGTGAAATTATACTGTCAAGAATGGATTTATTATGTCAGTGGTATTTTGCATGGGTTCTAAAAATATGCAAAAATTTTAAATAATATTTTGAGGTTAAAGGGAAACCGCTACATATACAATTCACTTTAAGATAGGCTATTGGCTGACACTAAGTGTAATTATTTATTTATACAAAGTAGGACTATTTCTAAATGACTTTTTGAAAGACCTAGGGTTCTTATGTTTTTACTCCTCTAGGAACATCTATAAACTCTTGCATGGAGAAAAACAAGGAAGTCACAATATTGGCTAGAATTTATAAATAAAAAAAATTGGGATTGAATGTTACAACAAATTAGCAAACTGATATCCCCCCAAGTTCTGTTCAGGTGTAGACATTTTGGTGGTAAATTTCCGCTGCACCTTAAAGCTTTTCGTAAGCGTTTTTTATAGAAGTAAAGAATTATATTTAAAAATTTTAGCCCAAACTTTCATAGAAAACAGGAAGCTTTAACAATTAAAAAGACCATTAAAAGAAAAATAAAATAAGAGTCTCGCCTTTAAAGGACATCTTTGGTCAACGAGATTTGTTTTTCGTACGACGAAACATATCATACATAGAAGAAAGAGAAAAAAGCAAAAATCCTTAAATCAAAAAATATGACGATTTGTATACAGTCTTTTATGTTAGGAGTGTTTAAACTAAGCGCTATGGTCTTAAGATGGCATCACTGTCATTTTTTCTAAATCTTTCTAAAATGTTAATTTTGGTTTTTTTTGATTGCGCTTTAGGCATAAACGGCATTTTGTTTCTACCCACAAGAGTCTAGCACCATTTTACATACAAAAAAGACATCCTCTTGGATCTGCTCTTTTTTTTATGCGATTTAGAAGGACTTAAATATTTTTTAAAGAATTTTGAATTGATAATCTTCATTCCAAAGTGTTAATGACAGTGAATCTAAAATTAAATTGACGCTCAAAGTACAAATGTATCTAATATATTGACTTATGTTTAAATTTTGTCATCGCAAAGAATGTTACAAAATTTATGCTTTATTTTTATGAGAAAATGGCAAAGCAAGCATTAAAAAAAGGCTTTTTCGTAAAATCACGTACGAACCGGTCTTTAAAATAGTTTTTTAGTGTCCTCATATAAAGGCTACAATTGGCTAATGACCAGTCGGGGTTTTAAAGTGAACCGCGATCAATAAGGCGATGCAATGAGTAGTTGCCATCGTATCTACTTGTTTTAGATCTTATTCTAGTATAAGCTTTTAATGTGTTTTAGAGTTTTTTTCTTCTATAAAAATCATATTAACGGTTATATGGAAGTATTTTGGGTAAAACTACTAATTCTAAGAGCATTGATAAAATGGTCTTTCAAATGATCATTTAATTTACTTCTCTAATTTTAGCTACTCAAGACCAGTTCTTAACATTTAATTCAAGTGGGGGCACTTTATATTTTGTCCTTAAGTGGAAGGTATATTGCTACAGTTATGCTGAGTTGTAACCTGTTAACATACTGCGAACTTGAATTTTATATTCCTTCCGATTATCAATACATTGTTCTTCACTTAAAAGTATTCATGAGTGTAACCTAAAATTAAATTTTTTGAGTTTTTTTTCTACCTTTATAATCTTCTTATTAATAAAATTTTATTTTTTTCATTTTTAATCCTAATACAAAAAAAACATAAAAAATTGATAAAGCTTGTGTTGGCTTAAAGAAACAATAGGTTGATATTTGACTGGAATAATGATTTTACAAGCATTTTATGCCTATTTTATAAAAATTTAAAGCTTTTTTAAAAAGATTTGAGGTATTTTTGGTAAATTTTAGAAGTTGAACTTTAAATAAAAAAAATCTAAAACTGGGCATAATAAAACATTCTCGTTTTAAACGGGATAGCTATGCTAGTTTATTATAAAAATTTTTGGTTGATGGTAGCTTTTGGGGGGCCCTATTTCTTGAAAAAATTTAACCCCTAAAATGAAATTAGCTGAACTTTTTAGACAGACTGAAACCGAGCAAGATGCTTTAAAAACCTCTCTGTGTCTTTGAATCTTATCAACATGAGCCCAACAAGGTGTTGAGTGTGGTAAGTTGATGCATATCGAAAAGGGCAAGATAAGACATGGAATCGATGGCCGTTGAGATGTTATGTTTAGAACTGCCGAAAAACAAAGTCTTTTTTCGAAAATACGATGTTCAATAACTCTCATGTTTCCATATCAATTACATTAAGGATTATTTACATGTATTGTATGGGAGTACGCACGAGTTTCATTGTTGAAGAATTGGATGTAAGTAGGCATGCTGTATACGGCGGTAATAGATCATCTTTTAAAAAAAGTTGACAGTGGGTATTAACAATTATACTTTCACCATTATGTCCTGATGAAACCATTGTTGAAGTCGATGAGACCCATATATGCACAAGGGAGACTGGAGAGGTCGAATTTTAGCTGGGAAAATAAATGGATAATAGGTGCTAATCTGCAGGGCCAAAATAAAAAAAACAGAGACGCAACAAAAATAATCGCATTAAAAGTTACGCAAAGAAGGCGTAGTAGCGATTGTCTTTCTTTTATAATCAAAGATTTTTTGTAAGTCTAGGAACTCATATGTTCCACAGATTGTTGGAGGGATAATCACAATTGTGGTATAATGGTTATTTCATAATACTATTAATCATAAACTACACTTTGCCGATCCTGAGAATTCACGTTTTCTGCAAAGTTCATTACATATTTATCATTAAATATTAGTTTTTTAAAAATAGGGCCCCCAAAAGCTACCAGTTAACCAATTTTTTTTTGTATTTATTAGGATAAAAAATACCAAAAACAATTTACTCTTAGCCATTTAATTATTTTTATTTACTCAATCCTTTCTAAATTATGTTTGGGGTCATATAAAATTTTGTTGTAAAAAAAGAGGCATGTACTTAAAAAGTTTAGGACATGCTAGTTCAAATTAAAAACTTTAATCTATTTTGAGTCCGCCGAAAAATTTATTATTTATTTGGGTATACGTGTCTTTTAAATCAAATCTGTTAAAAAGACTAACTTGATATTGAAACATTTTCATTAGCATGTGAGCCTCTTGGATCTCCTGTATTCTTCCGAAGTGCCTATTCTGGAGTCTCTCCGGCAGCGTCCATTGTTAAGCTCTCAGATCAGCTTAAGGTCTTTGGACTGGAAAATATGCTTTCAATTCTGTTGTCTATTTTCATTATCATTAAATATTGTCTAAAAAAGTTCGTTACCTGCCCAAACCAACTAACCACATCTAAAATAATTCCTGTTTTGTATTGTTTCATATCTGAAAAACTGCTTGCTAGCATATAGACGCAAAAATATAACGGTATTCTCAAAAAAGATTGATGTTTAGAAAGAGAAAGGAATACTTTTTCATGTCTTTTTACCAGAGTATCTTAGTTTAAATGTTTTTAGGTCAAGTAATGCCTTGTTTTTAGATAAACAATTCGAGTTTTTGTTAGTAAACAGTAAATCTTTTATTAAAAAAATATTATCATGGTATATTGCTATCTGATCACCATGGGTTCTAACAGGAGGGCCACAAAAAAATTAGATCAAAAATATTGCTTTGATGCCACAAAAGAAGACAGATCCTCCTGATTTTTTTAACCACTTTCCAAGCCTGCAATTGGTAAAACAACACAATCTCTTAAATTTTAACTATTAAATGTCCAGAATTTCGTGGTGATCATCTTGATTATACAAACAGAAATCTTACCTGTTATTATTTAAGAAGCTTGTTGTTAGATATAAAAGGCACAAAAAAGGGTTTTTCGAATTTCTTTAGAAAATAATAGATGTAGTTATACCAAAGGTTTCTCATAATACACAGTGTCTGGGTTAAGATCAATAGACACAAATATACGGAATACTTTAACTTAATTATGTTTCATATACTAAAGACCTCCCTAACTAAAGGTTCCAAATAAAAAAAACTCATATTCTATCTTTCCCTATGCTCATTTCTCTCATGCTGTAATAATCAATCAAATACCCTAACCGCTAGTAGTTATTTTACCTATGCTGACGTAAGAAATCAAGAAATTAACTTTAAAAAAATTAATAGATGTGCTCTATTTCAATTACTAATTTACACTAATTTAGGTTTTGTTTTTATAAGAACGAGTTATTTTTTAGAGGTTCTAAAAAAGACTGTTGTATTGTTTATTGATTCCATATGGAAAAAATATTCAAAAATATTTATATCTTGACATCTCTCTATCTGAGATAAGTTCTGACATAAGTTAAAATTTGCTGTAGCCCCTAGTTGTAATTTTATTGTTTGATACCATATATAAATCCTTATATAAGACTTTTTTTGATCACAAATCCTTTGTGCCAATGTGAACTAAACTTGGTTAATTTTTTATTTCTAAAAAGCAAACGCAATCTCCTACAACAAATTTTACACGAGCTTGGATCTTACCTTTTCCAATATCCCCCCTTTTTTTTTTTGTGCTTTCTAAATGTTTATCCCTCTCTTCTGCAATAAATGATTTATCCATACCTATATTGCTTTGTTAAGTTTTTGTCTATATCTAGAAGAGGGGTTTCTCTGTATCTTGATAAATAAGGTGAAGTGTTTATTGACTTTTAAAAGAGATATTCAGGAATAGATACATCCTGGGTTTTCTTTCTAATTTCACCTTAAAAGAGATTTTACTGCTCCGGAAGTATGATGAAATTCGGATGAGCCATAAATCATCTCAAATCCATAATCTCCTCTTAATTGTTCCACTTCTTTATTTTTATTTCTAATCCATAATCCTTGAGTATTTTGTTGGGGTTCCGTGTGAGTCAATGATTAGACTCTGTATTTCTCTGCTCACCTCTAACCCAGCTTTATACTAAGTATCGCTGTCTCCATCCATTTGCTATCACTGGTCTATAGCTACAAATATGAATTTATTCTCTGATTTACACGGAATTCGATCTATTAGATCTACCTCCCAATTTTCATTCTCAAAAGTTGAGACGATCACTTTATTTTTTGTGTTACAATTTTACTCTCGGATAAAAACATATTTCGTGGTTCTTACAAAATTTTTCGATGTCTTTTGTCCATTTATTTCATTTGATCTTGGTAAAGCACGTTGGTTTTAATATTGAATTCTGGTAAAATTTAAGAGATCTGATCGTTTTTGAATAATTATTATTTACAACATCTCTTAAGCTATTTACCCGACTAAATCCGTCCCCGCAATAATTGTCCTTCTCTTTTGGATGTATTCTATACAAAGTTATACTCCTGCAATCTCATAGACCATCTCATTAGTCTGCTAGTTGGATCTTTTGTTTTTGATAAATAGACTAGCGCTTTGTGGTCATTTTAAGGTAAAGATGATCCCAGTAAATATGGTCTGTAATATGTTATGCTTGAAACCACCGCCAGCAACTCCTTATCTGTTGTTGAGTATAGCTTGCATGTCATACTTCTTTACTATATGTTGCTGTCATTTTTGGTCCCAAACCATCTTTTGATGCTTATTGCAACGATCTTTTCTCTGAGGCGTCAGTTATTAATATAAAAGGCTTATCAAAATTCGGTTGATACCTTTCAGTGTGTGTCAGCTATATCTTTTTTTTATATCAGAAGAAGATTCCTACTCTTATTATCCCATTTAATGGTTTTAAAACACTCTTTTTTGGCTTCCCGTTTTAAGCATTTGAATAATATCTCCATCTTTTTTCGCATAATGTTAAATGTATTCTCTTGTATAATTAGCAATGCTTATAAATGCTCGGATCTCTTCAACTGTCTTGGATAGAATTATTCTAATTTTTTTTTGTAATTTCTCTAAATCCATTTTGATTTTAGCTCCCCAATAATGTTCTTTTTATCATTTTCCTCTATGCGTTTTAAAATCCCGATGTCGCATCTAAAGTCGTAAAAATAGTTAGCACCAGAAATTTTGTCAATAATTTCGTCTATCCTGGGAGAGGGTCCTGCCTTAAGATCAGATAGTGCAATGCTCTAAGTCGATAAATAGTCTTAGATCATTCTTTCTTTGTCACTGGAACAATTACTTCTAACCTTCGCTAGTTCGACTCTCTGATTACGCTTTTAAACAGCTTTTGTATTTCATTTTTAATTTGTCTTCAATTTAACAGGGATTTTTAAGTTTTTTTAACATCTTGGATCACCATAAGTTTTTATTTTGTGCTTACCGGGACCTATCTTTTACTTGTTCAATTGATTTTTTGCCGATAACTGCGTATTTACAAGCATTTCTTCAGTTTAAATATTAATCGACTTCTCACCAATCTGCTTTATATTTGCACTCGAAAGACTTAGAAGTTTTTCTGTAAGTATCTTGGGGTACTTGACGATTATATCATTGCAATTCCACCTTATTAACTGGAAATACCCCATATTATTAAATACCCATCCATCTTAAATCATTTATAAAAAAAACAATTTTCCCAACAATATCTATTTTAGAACCATTAGCTGCCTTCAATTACCTTCTTATTTTGATAATTTTTTTCTGTGGGAAACCATATTACGTCTTATAACTGAAATATCAGCACCTGTGTCGATCAGGTAAGTATAATGTCTATTATTTTGTACGCATAAGTCTAAAATTAAAATGTGTTCTATTTATTTTACTACTAAAACAGAATATAAATAGGATAGATCATCTTTATTATTTTATCGCTAAGTCACAATGCAAAGACTTCCGTTAGTCCTTGTTAAACTATCATTTTCACAAGCACTCAAACAAGCACATTAGCTTTATACTCAGCCTTTCTCTTTAACGATTTCTTTAGTGTAAAACATTCATAGTGGAGTGTCCTTTCCTCCCATGAATCTCACATGTCTTCACAGTTTTAAATGTTTTTCTTTTATTAGGATTATGCGGTTCTTTTCTACAAAACTTTTCTGAAGCTTGTTTTACTTTTAAAGGGGCTAGAACAGGATGTTTCCTGTAGGGAAACCTTGAAATTGTCCCTTTCAAGGCGTTACCACTTCAAATAGATGAGGGTCCATGTAAGTTTGTGTGTGAATTTGCAATTAGTGCAAAATTGCTTATTGAAAAGGCAACCGTTAATAGACAAATGCAATAAAGGACGTCGTTAGGGTTCGAACTCGGTTAGAGTCCCCTCATCTTGTCAAGGTAATGCATTAATTTATCTTCCTTACATTTTAAATTGGCCATCTCTTTAATAATTCCTAACGATGCTCTGTTCTTATTCTAAACTGTTAATGAATTTAGATGTGACTGATTGAAAAAGATTCTTCGATAGGTATAGACTCCATCCAAGTCTTGACTTTTCCCCTCATCACATTCAAAAAAAAGAACATTAAATAATTGTCTGGCATCGTCTCATGTTCCATAGCATTTCAAGTGTTAGGAAACAGTTCTGGTCCTCCTGAGCGTAAAGAGCCTAAAGCATAGCTTAAATTTATTCTGCGCCGTCTCTATTTCGTAACTGTTATTGATCGCATGGGGTAAAATAATTTGTCAATATTTTCCGACAGGACCAAAAGCTTTGCTCTCGTTTTAATGTACTATCTACTTTACCTTGTGAAAGATAAGCTTGCGCTCGAAGGGATTCAGAGATTTATTAGTAATATGTATTGTCAATCTTCGAACCCTTCGTAGACATGTAAATTAAATTCTGTGTAGCAAATGTCCAATTAAAGCAAAACATAGAGTTAGTGGGATAGGCAGTAAAAAGTCTAAATTTTTTTTTGTTTATTCTAACTGTAATCAGTTGCCAATTTGAGTAATTTTAAGTACCTCGAAATGTCCTTTTTCTTTCTGTAAAATTATTGTTCGAAAATATTCTTTTCAAAACCAAAAAAATAAAAGAGCTAATGAGTCCACAGAAACAATTAAGTGTTTTGGATCTAACCCTTTTTTATTGTTTAATACGACTTCATAACAATAAGTCTTTGGTAAAGCTTTATTTTTCCATTTATAGAATATTAAATTTAAACTAAAAAAATCATATCAATAAATACATCAAGAATGTAACATGCTTAAATTAAAAACAGCTGATGAAAATTTTAAAATGTTTTCTATAAAATATGAATTATCTTGCCTATCTTTTTCTAGTTTAATTTGAGAAATAAGTTGACCAAAAGTATCCTAAGGGGGAAAGATAAAGTTAGTATTTTAAAATCTTTTCGCTTTAAAATTGTCTGATTATACAAAAACTGGGGTTTTAATGTTCAAATTAAGATAAAAGAAATATTAAACGGCAATTTTGCACTTAAAGATTTAAGAAGGATCTTGCTCATTGCCTAAACATTTTCAATAAAATACTGAAAAGGTTTGCTTCATACGTCTAAATTTTCTTTTCTAAATCGATTTTCGAAGAATTTTGAAGTATAGTATTACAAAGATAAAATTAGTTATAAACTTCTTTTTTTGAAAGAGTAGATTGGCAATTATATAAGGTTATTTAAAATGTTTTGCTTGGATATATTCAATCAAAGGTTATTACTAGATCTGGCCGGTATAATAATATCAAAAAAGAAAATCAAACATGGTTTCAGGTTAACATAAATCAAGATCTTTATTCCAAAAATTTTTAACTATAACTTAAGAAGGTCATTTTACACGGTGACAAAAAACAAGGATTTAAAAACCTTTTCATAAAACAGTTAATATTAGGTTAATTGTGACTTTTAATCCGTATTTAATTTTTATTTCGTCCTTAAATGGGTTATATTTATACTTTTCTTGACCATAATTAAGTATTTTTATATTTGAAAATCCATTTGCGATTTGGAGTGTAAACATATTTATGATTAATCAAAATTTAAAAACAAAGCCATCTTATTAAAAAGTAGTCACGGCTCGATTTAAACGATTAGAAAGAAAAAATAAATACAGCTGCAATTTTCCGAAAAGATCACAGTCTATAAACATCTGGAAAGAAAAGAAAGCTTAGTTCGACTTAAAAACATACGAATTGTTTAGTATAGGTGCAGGAATGCGACTGTGGAAATGCAATTAATAGAATCCATCTTCACCTCATAATTAGTAAATGGGGAATAATATAGCCATAAGTTGTTATGACAACGCACTGATCAAGCTCCGTTTTTTAATTCCACTTAGGCTTGTTGCAACATATAGAACAACCTTAAAACTACAACAAGCGCCACAATAAAAATATTTTTTTGTTTGTTTGTATGTTTTGATTGAAAAAATTCAACTTTTAAACATTGCATGAGAAAAATGAATTGAAACTTTAATTTCTATAAACCTTGTTCCTTCCATACGCGGATGTAGGTTCTGCCCTTTTCTTCCTGTGTTTTCTTGATCTTTTTTTGTTTGTGCAAATTAAAGTTATTTTATTATTTATACATTAAATTAACTTTAAATTTTGTAATTAAGGGTACTTGATTGTAAATTATACATGCTTACAAGATGTGCATCTACATAACTTAATATTTTAAATTATTTGTTTCGTTTAATTAAAAGCAAATCCCAGTCCTATGCACCCTAAATGAAGAATGATCATATTTTAAGTTCATACATACAGATAATTTTACCAAACCCACAACTTTCAAATTTTCAAAAATATTGCCTGTGTAAGAACCAATAGTCAACAAAACTGAAACGATTAGATAAAATAGAAAGACCTTAAAATTATAAAATAAACAATTTAAAAAAAATCACCAAGAAATAAAAAAAATTTTCTACACCGTTAATAGATTGCTAGATAATTACAAGAGGTAAGAATGTTTTACGTTATCTCGGGAAAAATGCATTCAACAACTTCCCTCAAAATGTTAATTGATATATGAGATGAGCTGATATGGTTGAGCATCTCTACTAGTAAAAAGTTGGGCTATAAATCTATTGAAGAAGAATCAAAAGTGTAATTTTTGTTCTGCTTTGGTTGAAAAGAGTTTTAAGCTTTCTGGAGAAAAATTTGTCTGTAGATTGTGACAAAAAAGTGTAAAAATACAGGGGACTAGACGTTCATGTACGAAATGATAGCTTTTTTCATGTTAGGTTCGAACAGCCGATTTTAAAAGTCTAAAAATTTTTTTAGGGGTGGTGCTAAATATGCCTCAAGAATTAAATGTCGAGAAATAGGAGGAATCTATAAGCGGACTTCTAAAAAGATAATTATAAATTTATGGAATAGTGAAACTCATGATAAAAAAGACTAGAATAAGGTACGAGGGTCACGGAGTCTAGTATAGGTAGACCGAACTTTGTATACAATCACAAAAATTAATGCAAATAGGGGCAGGTCCCCAAAATTCGAACAGTTAACCTATGTATAGTTGAAGTATAAGATAAAATAAATTATGCGTTTGCTTGTATTATAATCCTGACAAAAGAGGCAAAGAATACTATGATGCAATTATGGTGAGAGTGTAAAAATGGAAGCATTATATGTTTTGATGATCAATAAATCAACAAAATTAAGTTTCTAAGGCATAATCACAGCACTGTTTGTATAAGAAGCATTTTTTTTAATTGTGAAACGGGAGTTAGTTAATAAACATCCGTTAGAATCTTTTCAATAGTGAGGGTAACCCGAAATAAAGAAGAAAGCGTAAGAATTTTATGGATAAGTTAATTAAAAATAACAATAGACCTGTGACCAAGCTATTTAAATATTTTATTTTTATTAAAACAAAAAAGAATTAAAACCTTTAAAAGCACAACAAAAAATACTTTAATACCTAACATACCGACAAACCATACATATCTACTTTTACCACTTTAGAAAATGTTAAACTTGACTGGCATGGTAGGTTTGCTTAAGTTTCTCGAAAAAATAACCTCTGTTTTTATAGATAGAAACGTTGAAGAAATGGCATGTAAGCTGAACATTATTTGTGCCCACAAAACCTGTTTTAGTCAAACTAAATGAGATGTAATTTTTTAAGCTATAGAATACAATTGAAAGGTAGAAACAATTAGACTTGTGTTTTGAAAGGGGGATTAACTTTTTTCGATAAACATTGTTTTATAAATCAGATTATCATCCAATTAATCCCTAAGAAGAACGTTTAAAGCATGCATATAGGTTTTAGAAAACTAAAATTTTTATTCAGCTGTAGGATTATGTTTTCCACTGCCAGAAACTGGCTTGCACCATCTATTGTGAGTGAAATACTAGACCTTTGGCTTAAACACAATCGGATGCAATTTAAATTTTTTTTGAAATAACAAGAGAAGTGCTTTTCAAAGTTGTCAATGACAAAATTTTTTACTAGACGTAGAAATAGCTGTAGTCTGTGTTTCTTTAACAAAATTTATCAAAGACAATGTAAATACATAAAAGATTTTTTGCCTGTTGTTTTACACAACAGGACTTGTGCCGCCATTTACATTATTTTAACATTGCTAAAGTAAACGAATTGTTTAACATATGAAAAGCTATTCACAAATAAAATTTAATAAGAAGAACTTTTATCAGATAAAATTTATTTAGAACTTTTAACCCTATCAATTAATAAATAAGTACGGTCATGAACACTAAGAGAATTTGGATATGTATAAGGTGGTGGGGGCTGATGAAATGTTATACTCTTAACTAAGATAAAATGTTTTGCAGCGTTTGAGACAACACGATTTTTTTATATGCTTATATAGTCTTTCATCCTAGTGTTCTGGGGTTTTTTATTTATAACCTTTTTAGACATAATTTCAAAGTAGATTAAAAAGCGTGGTAGTTTTTTTATACTATAAAGTTGCAGGGAAGACCATAAGAAAATTAACACTACAAACAGAAATCGGTCTTTAAATCAACCCAACAGAAACCCCCCCCCCACAGCATCAAACAGGTGTAAGCTATAGCTTCATATACTTAATAAAAACTTTTGCCCTATACAAAAAATGGATATCAAGATAATTTTTTCTAAGACCTAAATTAAGAGCCAAAATGTGATTTTAACAATTACAGGATTTTTACAAAGTCAAAGCTTTGCAATGCAATGCTAAGACGCTGCTTGTTTTTGTCATGATCTTGAATACTAGGGCATAAATTTACCAAGTTTTTACAGGACAACACATAACAGATTTTTTTAATAATTTAAATTAAACCGCATTTTACTAAAACAACGTAAAATTTTACTTTAGAATGATTTTAGGCTTTGAACGCAGTAAAATAAAATTTTTTGAGGCACTATGATATCCTATATTATGAGTTTTTTCTGTTTTCTTTCTCTATGCGGGAAATCAAATAACTAAATTTGATTGGTCAATTTTCCCGCCAAAAGATAGTTTAAAGATTTTTGGCCCTAATAGGGGCATGAAAAATTAATAACAAGACATAATCATATTAATAAAAGGATTTTCACATTTAAGTTTTTCAACCCCTATTTTAGAACATACAAAAAAAAATCACAAGAATTTTAAGTTATGTTTATAGCTTAAGACCGTTTTTAAAGTCCCAATTCCTCTTTCTTTTGTTTAATACGCCTTTTTGGTGGTACTACTTGTGTTAATAATTTGATGTTAAAATCTCTATTTTAGAATCATGGTGTTGTTTTGTTAAAAAAGACGGCATATCGGGAGGCAAAAGACTCAAAATTTTTGAAAAAAACCAAATATGAGCTTAAACGTCCCCGTTTTTAACGGGATAGCTTGTGCTAGTTCCTAAATAAAAGTTTTTTTAGAATTGTTTTTTATGGTGGTGGATTACCACAAGCACAACTGTCCTTTTTTCGGCCGTTTTCTTCCAAGAGAGGGGTCTTAAACATTCCAAGCAAATTCTTAAAACAAATTTTTTTTCGGCATGACAAAATCTGACCGATTTTTACGCCTAAACCCACAGATTGCGCACACCTTTTAAAAGTTGTAATCCATGCAATTTAATTGTTAATATTACATTATTATTTTGTTCAATTTTTATGCAACAGTTTTTTTTGTCATGGTATGTAATTACTACTACCAATCATTTTAATACTTCCTTATTGATTTTTATGTATATCATATTTTTTAACATTAGATACAATCCGAATGAATTTCAAAAGTAAGGCGAGGTCTTTAGTTTTTATATAACTAACCATAACATATGTCACATACCAGAACATCCGAACTTTTTGCTTGTGATTAATATTTACTCATAAATTTATTTAATACTTTAAAATTAGGCATGCCGTTAACATACATAGGAGAAAATAAGGATCAATATTCTTGAAATTAAAAATCTCTTGGCTTTAAAAAAAGTGAGCAAGTTACTTTAAAGTTACAATATATGCTATAGGAACAAACTAAAAGCGATTAAGGAGCTGATGTATTAGATATTAAATTGGCCGCATAATAATTAAAAAGGGGGCATAAAAAATATAAAATTATAATTAAACCAGTGAAAATAAGCTATGGACAAAAATCCCCCCCCCCCGCTAATTTCTTGCAAAAGGTTTTTTACGTAATTTGAAAAAAAAGACCACTTTAAAACTTTACATCTCTTTTTATGTATTTGTTTTTAACTTGCAGTTTACTTTAGAAAAATCGAAATTTTATTTGAAATGACGTTATATCATGCAAAAATATTTTGCAGTTAAAAAATGCTGTTTTTTTTTATTCAAAAGGCCCTTGTCCCCTTTAATTGGCTTTTATAAGTCTGTATCAGAAAGTGCGCACTTTTTTGTTCAAGGTTTCCCTTTTTGAGGAAAGTTAATTTTAGCGCCTTTTTTAATAAAATAGTGGTATTTTACGAGAAATTCTCCGTTCTCCTAAATGAACATATTACAGATAGACAAGAACCATGCCTATGAAATAAATATCTTAGGTAGAGCAACCAGTATTTGAGAATAATGGTTTACGGGTTCGAATCCGTGGGACTTGAAAAGTATTCCGAAGGAGTGGCTAGACTTAAGTAGAGTGAAAGGTCCAGCGGATATGACCTAATCGGAAGACCTGCACACACGCTCGAAACAGTGGGAAACTTGAGTCCAATTCACATGGAGTTTGTTAGTGTGATAAGAGTGTCTTGCAATCAGTCTGACGATATGGGATCGACTATACCATACATTAGCTCCTATGCCGGGTCTCTAACCACGCGCACGTTAGACATCTACTGTGGATCTACCTGTTTCGGTAATGGTTAGGGCAAGGCTAGTGAGATAGGTTCTCCCGAATCAAACAAGCCCAGAGATGGGTATGTTAACAGTCGCTACTTAAAGGATGGGGTTTTAAGCAAGTAAATCTCCACAGTATCGAGTGGGATTGAACCACAATTCACCCACTTGGAGTCTCTATGAAGATTTCCCCCCTTTAGCATGTGGCACCACAAACTAAATAACTCCCTACCTAATGGCATTAGGAACTGCCTTCATTTTGTAACTGTAATGACTTAAATAATTTAAAAGACTCAATCTTACAAAGCTTTCCAATTTTGCGAGCTTTATCAATTTTTTAAGTCAAAACAAGGTTAATCTTTTTGCTTTAAAAAGACTTTTAATCTTTTTTCTATCCAATTTCAAATCCGAAGTTTTTAAAAAACTAATTATTTTAAAAATAAAGCCAATTCAAAACCTTAAAAAAAAAACCACTAAGAATCTACTTTTTGAAGTTAGACAAACTTCTTTTAAAATTTAATAGCTTGTTTAAAATTAAAAAAACTTTAAATTGTAATATTCATTACTCAGTGTTACTAAAAAGTAAATCTATTTGAATCAAAGCTAGCAGAATATATTAATTTTCTTTAAATTATTTAAGGAAAAAGCTTTTGCAAAATATAATTATTCTTACGCAATTATTTTAAAATAAAAATACATCGCTACAACAAATGATAAAGGTTTACATGATATGATTTTTCAGTAAACTTATTTTAACTTTTCTAATATTATGTGTCGCTGGTGATGAAAGGTCGAATTGTTTAGAAGCAAAGCACAATTAATAAAATAAGTTATGTGCAAAACAAAAGAAATAAGTTATTGTAAGCCAGTTAAAGGTTTAGAAATGAAGGAGATTAGAAAGATTAAATGAAAAACAATTAAAAAATACTTTTAGAAACTTAAATAAAACATAAAAAATACATTAGTTTAGATTAAAATTAAAAAAATTTAGTGGGTATTCTACTACTGGCGTAACCTGGTAGCATACGGCCTGTACTCAGAAGCTGTCGATAATGCTTCCGTCAGCTGTTCTACCAGTTATACCTTTTCTTAAAAATCACACTTTTTATAGGAAAACTCAGTTATTTATATTTCTTTCTCGTAGAGTTATTATTTATAATTTTTTAAAAATAAAATATAATGTGATTAGTAACCATACCTCCTGATAAAAGTGTCTAAACCATCTGGTTTACGCTTGTTTGCTTCCGATCCTCTCCAAAGATTTTTTTTATACTCTTTTTTGAGAAAATTTTAGTTGCGGTGCCCCTAAGTATAACAAGACAAGTAATTTGTATGGTTTTTTTGTGCCACAGGTAGGGTAAATCTTTAAAGAGACGCTGGTGGGGGACTGTGGGTTCATTCCCACTCGAGTACTGTGAGATTCTACTCACTAAAAAATCCCCTCCTTTAAATAGCCTTATCATACCCTCTGCGGCTTTGATTCCGGGAAAACCTATCCACTAGCCTTCTCTAATCCATGCCGACATGTAATCCACAGTCGAAAGTATTAACAGGCGCGGTTAGTAGATCCGGGAAGAGAACATCATCTTACTAGTAGGTCAGTCCTATCTTCAGACTATTACAACACACCTCTTACACTCACTAACTGGTGAATTGGCCTCAAGTCTCCACCTGTTTCGAGCGGTGTGCGCAGTTTTCCGATAGTTCATATCCGCTGGACTTTTTAACCCTACTTAGTCTAGTCTCCTTCGAAATACTTTTCAAGTCCACGGGATTCGAACCCGTAACCATTAATCCTCAAGACTGTTGCTCTCCCAGTAAGCTATGGAAGTCATGCTTATATGTCTCCAAAAAGAGGAAAACATATTAATTTAAAGCAACCCCCAGATTGGCCAAAGTTCATTCTCTACCGTAATGTATTAAGGACAATTTTTTACTACTGACTTTAAATTTTTAAGAATTTATTTAGTTTTTTTTAGATCTTTTATACGAATACTTTATTACAATTCCTATAAGCAAATTCCATTTTAATCTCGTTTTGTAAATATTCATAAAAATTGCCGTTTTAATGTGTAACTCTGCTTTATTTTCAAGTAAATCGAGAAGTAACATAATGAAAATTGCAACTATGACCCTTTAAACAGTTCTTATTGATTTTGTCAATTTAGCTTTATGCCAAAATTATTTTGGTATTTGCAAATCAAAATAGCTTTTGTTATTTTGACGGACTCAGTACTGTGAAAAATTCCATTCCGGCATGTTTGATTCTTTTAAAAGTTGCAATTTTATTTTATTTGAATAATATTGCCTGTTATGTCTGATAAAAACCTATAGGGAATCAAGATCATCATTTCACCCTGGGGCGGGGAGATTATGATCTTGATCCACTATAAGTTTGGTTCTGCCTAATAGCTGACCACAATTGAACTTTCTAGAAACCTCCCCTCCTCCCTGAGGCAAGATTTTTTTTTGAAACTAACCAACAACAGCATGCCAAACTGATTTTCAACGTGAATATGTTTCATATTCTTATATTCGCCAATAAATGCAACCGCCTTTTTGTTACACCTTGAAATTATTTATATTTTTTGCAGATTTGCCAATTCCCCCCAGAAAAGTCCATAAAGATCTGTAGAAAAACCTAACATAGTTGACATTTTCTGGTTTTTTGAATGACTATCAATTTTACAAGATAAGAAAAGTTTTCTCTTTTTATTTTTCAAACTAGAATCAGAACAATTCCTAAATTTGTGTATAAGTGATCCATAACTCAACATGGTATAGTCACTTATAATTTAACCATTAGCAGTGATGTAATAGTGATGCATGCATATTTAGTTTAATATCACTCTTTAACATATATCCATATTAAATGTTAAGCATTGATTATAGTATTAGGGAAGTCAAACCTTATTTGTAAATTAGTTATAATTATATATTGGAAGTATAATAAAAAGAAAGCAAAATTAAATCGTTTCTTACTCCTTAAACCGAAGTAAAAAATCTTTTTGTTTCTGACACGGAGAAACAGATAAACGATGATGTTCTGTCTGTGATGTACATCTCCGAGAATATTTTTTTACTACAAAATTAATGAAGCTCCATGTAAATTGTTTTCTAAAGATTATCTTCAAACTTATTTTTATAGTACTCTTAACTTAAAATCTTATGATCTCACGATTTATTCCCTAAAAATGTAGACTTTGATTATTACAAGATAATTTCATTTATTAATATGGAATAAATTCATCTTTGGAATACTACCTATTTTTGAGAGAAATTAGAGTTTAAAAAAGAGACATCATTTGTTGCTGCTTTTAATTGAGAAAGTGTAGATTTAAAAAAAACTTAGTTTATTTTAAGTTCAGATTTAAAATTTCAAGAAATAACCTTTTGCAACTAAAATAGAAAGTTTATTGGGAAGCTGTTCAATTTAAACCCTTTATTTGGACTTGATGACATAATTATAATACATGGGTTATTTTGTAATTTTGAAAAGTAATCAACATCCCTCTTCTTTAGTAAAGCCCTCATCCCCAAAGTTTACTTTGAAGCATTTCTTCTATTCTCTTTTTTTCCCTATTTTAATTTTGTATGAATTATTTCCTAAACTTGATAATACCACCTCTTTCTCTGATTTTGGGCTTATCTTTACTTTTGTATAGCTCCTCTCTAATAAAATAAACTACAAATCGTTATTTTTAAACAACATCTTCCTTGCCTAAAAAAACGTTATTCCTTTCCTGAAATTTTGATAATATTTTTATATTGCACTGTCTTGACTATCTCTGGACTTTCTTGTTTAGCCTGCCTCGTTAGGCTCATTTTGTCACACGTAGGGATAAAAGTCATTATATACCTCTACCCTTTCTTATTTTACAGCTTAGTAATTTATCTTGTGTATTTTTGTACATCAGCTTCTTTAATTTGTTCTGTTTTATAACTCACCACCCTCACCATTAGATTGGTGATGGAAGGTGACGTATATGTATTCTATACTATACCATTGGCCTATTGCAAAATCCCTATTTTTTTTGCTTAGATTTTCTTTAGAATTATCTAATATCAGCATCTTAATGTTTATAGTCGATTTTATCTCTGAAAGAAACTCCAGAGATGTTCTCATCTTTTCTTTTTTTTGAAATTAGCTTAGCAAATCCCTTCCTGCTAAATCGTCTATCCCCAGTTATAATATATTTACCCGTAATAGTCCTATTATTAACTGCAACCTTTTCACCCACTTTGTATGCATTACCAAAATAATTTTTATTTTCTTAGGGTTGTATCTCTTGCATCACCACACCCTATCTTGAGTTGCTTGCTGATCCTCCTGTTAGATTTTAACATCAATACCTTCCTTTTGTAACTCATATTAACTGACTCAGAGCACCCTCTATGCAGCATTTTCTCATGGGTTTATCTTGATCTTTTCTTCTCCTCCAACTGTTGGGATTAAACAAACATGATTTATTTATTATAATTTCCTTATATGTTTATTTCTTAAACATATGTTTCAGATCAGAACAAGAACCATAATAAAACTGATAGTGTAAGATCAGATATCCTACACAAACTCTTTTACTTTTTCTTTCCGAACCCTTTCTTTTCCTTTCCGGCATTTTCTATGTTTTCACATTCCTACTAAGCAATCCACATGGGTATTTCTTTCCATTTTTAATGCTCTATTTTAAAAATTAAAAACACTCATTCTATCAAGCCATCTTGTATTCTTATGACTTGATCTCACCCTGTTAGTGCTTCCAATGCTTTATGGTCTGTGATAATCTTAAAGTTTTCACCATACAAAAAGTATTTAAAGTACTCCATTCCCCACAGTATAGCCAAGCATTCTTTTTCACTAACACTATACTTTATTTCATGCTCTAATAATCTTCTAGAAGCAAAGGCAATGGTATTAGTTCATGATCTTCTTCTTGTACAAGATTGCAACCGATTCATAATTTTGGATGCATCTGTTTCCAAGACAAAAGGTTTTCTAAAATTTGGCTGCCTCAGCGATATGAACTCCTTTAATGTATCCTTGAGTCTTACAAAGCATCCTGTTCTTTCTCTGTCCACTTAAAATCTTTCGTTTATTTTGAGTAATTCATATAATGGACCTCCTATAATTGAACAGTTTTTAATAAATCTTCGATAATAATTAATCACTTCCTAAAAATGTTTGCAGTGACTTTCTATTTTTTGGTGGCCCAATATCATTTAAGCTTGAAGCTTAGTAATGTTGGTCTGATCCTGATTTTCACAAATAATTGCCCTATAAATTCTATTCTACTTCTGTTTGTTTAAATAAGTTTTTTTTTTTCTTCATTAACTATAAGTTTATTTCTCTCAAGAATCTTTCTATTCTTTTATATCATCATCATGTTCTTTTTCTGATTTACCAAAAATAAGTATATCATCAACATACACGTGACATGTTTTTCCAATCTCATTAACTTAATAGATTGTCCATATATCTTTGGAAGATGGCCGGGCGTTCTTCTTAATCCATTGGCAATGCATTCCATTCATTAGAGCCATGCTTTATATCCTAAATAAACGCTGTCTTTATCTATCCAATGTCTGACCAAGGTATCTGGAAATATCCTCCTTCAAATCAAGTTTACTAAAGAATTTCATATCTCTTAGATAATATATTACCTGTTCAATATTCGGGAGTGAGTATCTGTCTAATTCTCAATCTTTGTTTAAAAGCTACAAGAATTTGTCGGGAACTCTTATTTTTCCATTTAGGTTTAATTACGGGTCTGATATTATTAAAACTCATGGTTATTTTGATCGTCTATGTACTTATTCTCTATCAATTCTTTTATTGCAAGCTGAATCTCAATCTTCTAATTTCTTAGGAATTGATAATCCTCTCAACAATCTTCTTTCCTCTTTCCGTATTAATTTCATCACACTCGTTAACTTTTTTTCTTAATCTCCAAATATTTTCCAAACTTTCCCTTTCCATTACCAGTTTCTCTTCTTTAACTTTCGGCAGACAAAAAATTTAACGTTTGGACATTTTTCCCCGGTAGAACATCCATAAACACATGTTTTCTTTACATAAAAGGGTTCATTTAAGCAAGTATAAAATTTTAGTTTTTCATATTATCTCGAGACTTTAGCTTAACTTTTCCTAAAACTCTTTAAGACAAATTTAAATTGGATCAAAAACAGCTTTTTAATAAGGCTTCTTAGCAATATATACTACAGTTCTTTATTAATTAATTCTCCTAATTTTGTCCTCAGCCTTCTGAGAAATCTCATTTATATTTTCTTCCCCTTAAATCAGATTTCCAAGCTTCTCACTAAAACAGTACTTTTCTATATGACCATACTTGAGGCCAAAAGTTACAAAAGTCTTGGTTCTTCTTCTAAAGTTTCAGCTCTTCTAGTTTTAAAAAGTTATCAATGTCATACCGTTGACCTTCTTTGTCCCCAAAACCTACTCAACTCTTCTATAACTCCATATCAACCTTTTTATGGATCCGCCCTCAAAATAATCATTTTAAGTCCTCACATCCCTCTTTCATTCCATTTTTAAAAAGAATTATCAATAAATCTTTACTCGTAAGATTAAATTCTGTTGCTTTGGAGTACATTCTTTATAAAATCCACCAAAGTTTATGAGTAAGAGTTTTGAGTAACCTAAAGACATCGCCTAATGTTTGTTTACGAACTCCAAAATCATTTTCACACCAAGCTCCACCCATTTACTAAATGTCAGCACGTCTTTTATGCTTAGAACAGACTTTAATGTGCCATTCGATAATTTCATTAATTAGCATTTGAGATTACAAAAAAAATTTCTGATTTCATCCTTAAAGTTATTAAGAACGATACAATGTCCCAACGCGAAGCTATTTGCATATGTTCTTTTCATCAATGATTCTATAATATGCACTCCAATTTATATTCTCCACCATGTTCAATTTAAAACCTTTATTATACTTGATGACATGATTATAATACAGGGGTATAATTTTGTAATACTTTTGTAATCAGCAGAAGCAAAATTTAATTTCCACATAATTACAGCCTGTGATGGAGACCTCGCCTAATGCCAACTAAAAAAGCAAAATTTTACAAAATTGTAACCTTTGAATAAGGAGAGATATTCGAATCAATTTTAGGTTGCGTAAGACTAGAATAAAGTTGTTTACAGAAATCTATATTTATTATTGTTTAAGCATTTGACATAAATTAAGTTGAACAATATAGATTTATACTGATGCCTATACAAAAATATCTTGAATTATTTAAAAATTAACTTTTTTTACGACATGCATGACAACTTACCTTTTTAAGTAAATAAGGTTATGCAACAATAGGATTAAATAAAATTTTTTATTCTTATTAAAAGCTGATTGATTTTATTTTGAAATCAGCACATCATTCTATTATTAATTGTCTAAAATTGTAAAAAAAATCAAGAAACAGGTTTGGTATAATGTGATTTAACTTTATCGAGCAAAGCTTAACCACCAAGAAATTAAAGATGATTTCTCCTAAGGTATTCCTCTTAATGTTTTAAGGTAAATACGACTTAAAGTAAATTTTATCGGAAACTTTAAACAAAGGTAATTGCATTTTTCTGATTTAAAATCATAAAAAAGAGTTGTATGCCGGTTTTCAAACTAAACACTGCTCTTTCCAGGCACAAAAGGAGATGTGTGATTATGGAAAAAAGACATGAATAATAAGTCTTATAATATCTCGGTTTTATTGGCTGACGTGAATTCGTTGGTGCAAAAATTCAACAAGTTGATGTTTTTTTTTAAATATTTTTTAAAATAAAGAAATTAGTTTAGTTACTACAAGATTTGCATAAAATAAATAAATTTTATAATGAACCATAAAAAAGTTGCGAACCAGGGAAGAAACATCCCCTAACACGTCAAGAAGGGGGTAAATCTCCAGCGTAGTTCGATATCGTAGCTTTAAGAAGAAACAGGATTTTACATTTTTATATTCTACCGATCCAAACTTTTTTGAACCACAAATGAGCAGAAAAGTAGAAGAAGAATAATCACCACAGAAACTTATGAAATTGTCAAAAGACTATGAAGAATGAATTTCCTAAATTAAAAAATAGTCTCAAGGACCGTGGACTTATTCTCTGAATTTATGGCAAAAAATTACAAATTTTGAGTTCTTAACTGTCAAATTGTTTAAGAATTATTTCTTGTAATATCGATTTTACATTACAGGTGATTAGAAAGGGAATCATCAAAGAAAAAATTGGTTAAACATCGCTGCTCATTGGGAATTTTTGTAGAAACATAAGAGCCTTTTAATACTAGGAAAAGATGTCCCAGACCAGAGGAAGTAAATTCTAAAGAGAAAATAGATTTAAGGGCAATATATTCTGAAGAAGGTGCAATGTACACAATTTTAATTTGTTACTTTTTGATAAAACAGGATTATCTCATGATTTCTTACAAATCATGGTTTTTCCATAAATAAGACGGAAGGCTTATAAACAAGTTCCTGCTAATAAAGGCAGAAACCTAAGTTGTTTATGTGTAAATTTTAATTAAGGCTTAGTTTCATTTGAGGTTAAAAGATGTCCTTATTTTTTTATCTTTGTTTTTTGATCATCCAAGATGCACCATTCAAGGATTTTTTTATCACACCTAAGGAAAATAGCCATTTCTGTGCTCCTTAGACCTCTTTTTTACCACAATAAATCCGATCGAAGAATTTTTTCTTTGGTTAAATCCAAATATTGCTCGTGCAAAGATCCTAATAGTGGAATAGACCGTATTTGAATAGAAAGTTCAGGAATTTTTGGGATGAATGCAAAAATTTCTAGAAAATATCACACAATGGTTTGAAAAAGCAACGTGTAAACTAAAATTTATTTAGAGTAAATTCATTCATTTCGAAAACAAACTTTATTTAAACTTCATAATATCATTTTAAAAGCAAATAATCTACAGAACAAAGTTGAATAAAAAATGCAAAGAGTAAAATATTTGTACTTTGTTTAGATATTTCAATCGGACAGCTTAACGCAACTATTTTTTATAATAAGAGGAAAAGAAGGTTCTTCTTACTTGACAGCAATTGCATTTGAAAAGAAAAAACGTATATCTAAAAGGATTACGATTCCTGGTCTGCATGTACATTTATGGTTAATAATTTCAAATTTAAGTTTCCTAAAGTTATAGTTTTTGTTGTATTATAAAATTATTTTAAAGCATTTAAAAATAATTTTATTTGTTTAAATTTAATACAAAAGAAAACTAATTTACTTTGAAAAAATATGATTTACCTAAATAGTCTTATAAAGAAGCATAAAAAGATTTTTTTAACATCATGTAGAAATGTTTTCAAATTGTTTAACTCTACTTATCAATAGTGAAAAAAACTGCTATCTCTAGCAGTCAACAGCTCGGATATCGATTACAATGTATTTTAAATATCTACGTAATTCCCAAAACTTGTGTAATAATTGTTTTAAATGAACTTGAGAACAAGATTTTGCCCGAAGACGAAAGAAATATTGGATAAGGATCATACTCGACTAATAAACAGTGTGATAAATCTTTTGAAATAAAAACTCACATGAACCAAGTTAAAATAAGAAATTGGAATCCTGATTTTGCGTCTTCAGCAATAAAAATCAAAGATTATTTATCGCAAAAGGGGATCTTAAAAAATGCTGTCTACTCGTTTAAATTAAAAGAGGTTGAAAGAAGTCAATATGGTAAAAAACAATTGAAGAAAATTTTCAACCATAAAGAAGATTATTATTAAAGATCTTTTAATTTGTAAAGTAGAAGAAGACGAAATGTTAAAAGGTTACTACGGGGTGGAATAAGTACTTTTTTAAAAATAAGAAGGAAAACTTTTGTATTAGATTCAGACAAGAAAAAAAAAGGTTTGAAAGTTTTAAAAATGATTTATCTCTTTTCTTCATTGCACCCTTCCTAATATAAATAAAATGAATGAAATCAAGTGTGAGGAAATCAAAACCAAATTTGAGTTTGACGGGGAAGATAAAACTGAAGAATCTTGGAACGCGTATATAGAATACGCACTTGAAAAATTAATCCAAAAGACTTTTATGAACATTGAGTTGTTTTGGGTGTTGTAGAAAGAATCAAATGATTTTATGAATGTTTGGAGTTTTTGAAAGGCCGTAATGATTTTTCTATCTTGGTTAATAGTTTAGAGCCCAAGTAGATGAGGAAACAAAGAAAATTTTTTTTCATGCTATGAACTTTTGTATTTTTAGATGCTGGGTAACAAAGTATCTCGAAATTTTTTTAAATGAAAAATACCGTTTTCAAGTACAAATAATCCTCTTGCAATATTTCAAAATGATCAAAAATTGAGAGTTATAAAGAGAGTGATCCTTTTATCAGAGTGTTACATCATTTTTTATTTATTTCCGGAATAAAGGTTTACCGACAAAATTATAACATTCAACAGTATTGTGAGGAAATCTATATACTATAACATTTGGATCAAAAGATACTTTGAAAAGAAAATCTCATACATTATTTCTTTTTATAACGTTTTTCAAAGCCTGAAACAATTTTAAGTAAAGTCACAAAGGGACAAATCTGGGATTGAAACAGATACGAAAAGTTGAAGGATATGTTTCTGAAAATGATATTAAGAATGTTAAGATTATGATCTTTCGCGAACAAGACAAGACTTCATAATGAATTATAAACTTATTCCTCGTAATTAATATTTTAAAAGCCATTTCTGATGAGCGTGTTGGTTGGATTTTTTAAGAAATTTGTGTTAAACACTTTATTTTAACTCACCTATGTTTTTTTGCGTCGACAACAGAGCGTAAATTTTATTTAATATATTGTAAAAAAATGTTGAATTGAAACACGAATAAATCCGGAAACGTACCCTGCTCAAAAAAATAATTATGAGAACTTTTGTTGTTTTATTCTAATAAATTTTTCTTTTGAAAAATACTGGTTAAGCCTGGCTCCTCAAGCTGTGTAATAACATATGTCCTCACTATATTTTACTTTCCAAAATATTTCATTCTAGGGGAAAAAATAAGAATATTTTTTAGCTAACTCTACTTTATAATAGAACGCTTAACCTTTATCAATAACAGGCACGATCTTATAACTGTTTTGTGGTACCCTTAGGTAGACTAAAAGTTAACACTTTAATTCATTGATAAATATGCGAAAACTCAATTTTCTTTGAAGATTTTGTTAGTTATTTTGCGAAAAAAAATTCTAATTTTTTAATTTATAAGCTAACAAAAGTTTTTTTGCTTTACTTAAACGAAGAATAGTTTTATTTTGCTCATATTCTATCTTAACCCCAATTTTTTTTAGCGTTTAAAAAATTACCTTTGTGGAAAAAGACGCACATGTAAAGGTCAGGGTTGACTCTTTGCGGCTCGCGAGCTTAATGTGGCACTTAAATTATATAGATTATGTTCTTTCACGTCTCAAAAAAACACTTCAGATCATTTTAATTAATTTACAAAGATCAGGGCTTGAATATCTCTTGGTTATCCGTGCTCATTTTCACATGCTCTCTTACAGAAATCAGAGAAATTACAGTGGTGCTAAAAAAAAGCATATTCGAAAACTCAATCTTATTTTTATTAATAAAGGATTCCAATACTATATGTCTAATTCTTTTATACAAACAGATTTATAATAGTGTTTGATTTAAACTTGTGCAAACATCTCTTCTGACACAATGAATAATTTATTGAAAAAAAGTACTCGAAAAAAATCATATTTAAGAAAAAAACGAAATTTCTTCCCTCTTTTACCTTAAACGAAATAATTTCTTTCAAAATTTATTCCTTATGAGAAAGAATGGTCTATACGGAAGAGAAGTCTGAGATCAAGGCATCTTAGAAATGGGACAAAACAAGTAGATATTTCCAAAAATATTACATAAACAAATCGAAACTACCCAGAACCCCCGTCTAAAAGATACGTGAAAATGGCATATCAGCAGTAAAGTAAGGTCTTTAAGAAAGAGAAGTCTTGATAAGTATGGTTTTTAGATCATTAGTTAATTAATTAAAATTAATCCTCAGGTTGGGTTTAATAATATGTAGATGACCTCTTTCAAAAAATCGACAAAAAGATGTATCTTTGAGAACTATCAGAAGAAATATTTTTAACATGGGACTTGTTACGATATCAATCCTAACAGAAATATAAGTTTTTTAAAAATAACTACCCTTAACTCCATATAATGTACCAATGTTGGAGATAGATGAAAAAAATATATTAGAGTGCCTAAAGAGTATTACACTACAAATACGATGTAATAATCTAGAGAATGATTTGAAAAGAATAGACCCAGGGGGTGTTTAAAGCGGTTTTCCAATTTGGATAAAAAATGAAACTATATCTTTGGATTAGCGGATACTGAAATTTTTGACTGTTCACGAGGAAATCCCGAAACTAAAAAGCTTCCATAAATTAACTTACGTAAGTGAAAGAGATCATGATGGATAAGTTTGGTTGGCATATTCAAAACGAGAATTTTTGAGAGAATTTCAAAACTGAGAGTCTTGTTGGTTGATTTTTTTAAAATAATTAAGGGTTTGGGAAGGAAGGTTACAACCGATCCGGAATGGAGTTTGAGATTGCATATAAAGGATACTTAATAATATGAAAAATTTCAGCTCGCTCTTATTTGAATTGCTGAAATTGACGAGCAAATGCCTGAATATTATCTCGCAAACGAGAAAATATCGTTGAAGACGCTGAAGAGACGTATATTAAGATTTAATAATATGAACACACGGGAAATCAGTGAACTATGTTTCTGAGGTAGAGGAGACTATTAAAGAGAATTTAATATATTTTAATAATTTTAGGTTTCTTCTTATTGTGATACTGGCTCTAGTATAATTTTTATTACAGAAATAATTATAAAGAGATTGAAAATGAAGACAATTAGATTGATTAAGCCTTTCACATTGTATACTTGTCTTTTAACCCCATTTTATATCGAAGAGAAGAAAAACTAAAATTTAAGGTAAGAGAGAAGTTTTACGAAGATTGGTTTTACATAATGCCTAAAAGACTGACGAAAAGCGATTTTTTATACTAGGCCATTTCTGGCTTAGGAAGTACTCAGATTGTTGACTGGAGTAACTTTTAAAAAATCATGTGAGAACACTAGAATACTATGTAAGCGAATCAAGATGGTGTAAAAAATTTTTTTGTGAAATAAAGACTACAGAGATGAGAAGGTTGTAGATGTACCTTATAAATTCCCACAAGCCCTGGAATTAAAAATAGATGACGAGTTAAGCGATTGTTAGAAAAACGATACATAGAGAGTCAAATTCATCTTGGCTAAAATAACATTGTCCAGTTCAAACAGGATGATGGTCATTAGATTAACAACGAATTTGATAAGTTAAATAGATTAGTTGAACTAGATGATATTTTCGTTACCAAGGATGGAGAGTGTAAATATTAGACCTACGGAAATCGTATTTTTCTAACATCGATTTGAAAAAGGGATTTTTCCAATTCATTTGAAGGAAGAAGATAGATGAAAACTGCTTTCAGGATAAAAAATAGGATTTACGAATGGAACAGAATGCCAATGGGGTTCAATACCTCCCCTTCTGTTTTTCAGAGATTAATGGATCGCGTGTTTTAAAGATGAAATCGGAATATCTTGTTTTGTGTATGTAATGAAATGTTTCTGTCTTTTGGCAACTCAAAGGAAGATCAACGACAAATCTTTTTTAAAAATATGTAAATTATTAATTGAGGCTGGGCCTTACCTGGCGAACAAAAAAAAAATAGAATATTGCAAAAAGAGGTGGTATTTTTGGGACATAAAATAAGCTATACGACATAACATCTATAATGGATTGCTCGGAAACAATGAAAGATACAAGAAACCTCAAGCAAGGATGAGGCCAGAAAATTCCTATGAATTGTAAATTACTAAAGAAATTTTAGTGAGAACTCTCCTATTGTGTGACCCATTAGTTAAGCTTTTGAAAAAAAAAGAATTTTTGTATGGAATAAAGAACAGATTAGGCGTTTCAAGAATTAAAAAAAAGATTTAGTTTGCACCAAACATGTCTACATAGCCTAATTTTGAACTAGATTTTATTTTGAAGACTGATGCTTCAAATTTTAGGATAGGTGCTGTTCTGAGCCAAAGATTTGATGATTGTGAGCATCCTATCGCCTTTGCATCAAGAAAACTTACAGATACAGAGAAGGAATGCTAGGAGTGCCTTGGGCCATGGAGCATTTTTCCTATTTTTTGTTGGGAAGAGAATTTACGGTGTATACAGATCATAGAGCGTTTGGAGGCATTTAATACTAAAGGAATGATTAGATCCCAGCGGATTTTCTAGATGGCTAGAGAGAATCCAAAACTTCAGTTTTAAGGTGGTCTACTTAGAACCAAAACTAATCTCCGAACATGGTTGACGCCTTAGTAGAAATTACAATGAATTAACTTAATAGATCAGGACAAAGAAAATAAGATATTATATATAAAAAAATACATGAAGATTTAGTACACAGAGGCTCTAAAGGCCACATTTGAAAAAATTAAAAATGAGAAAATACATTTAAAATAACTCTCGGAGATGTGAAAGAGGTTTTTAAAAAACTGTTTGATTTGTAAACATATAATCCAATCAGAATAGAAGGGATGAGATTTGTAGGAAGTTTTGAACCGGGAAAGAAGGTAACTTTTGATATTGTTGGCCTGATTGAGGATAAATATATTATAACTTGCATTGATTATTTTTCGAGATTTGCCTTTGTGCAAGGTCCGAAACAGAGAAACTTCTAAATGGATTATTAATTTTTAGTAATGAATTAATAAATCTCTTAAGATAAAAACATTAATATCTGATTCAGCCAAAGAAAACATCAGTAATTCAGTGGAGACTTGGGCAGATAAAAATAAAATTAAACTCATAAACGTCACCCTATCACCATCAATCAAATGGAAGGGTAGAAAGATTAAATAGACAGTTCAGGAGGGAATTAACAAACAAGATAACGTTATCTCTTAGAAAACGATTAGAAAAAGCACTAGATGTTTATAATAATTGTATTATTACTCTGCTTTAGGGAATTCCTCCACCGAGCTAGAGATTATATAATTTGGAAAATTTAAAACTAGCATTTTTATAATAGAATTGAAAAATATAAAGAAATATTAAATACAATACAGAAAAGCTTAAAGGTTAATGATATGGTTTTAGTGCAAGATCATGTTCTAATACAAGGGTCAGCTAAGTTTAGTAAGATTGGTGAAATCTCTAGCTCTACAAAATGAGTGCTATTTATAAAAGTTGGAAGGAAAAGTTCAAAAGACATATTCACATCTTAATTAATCCAATAAGGAGGATTTACAACTTTAAGGAGGGGGATGTTACGATAATCATTCCCTAAAAGAAATATAAGTTTTTTTCAAAAATAAATACCCTTAACTCATAATATATACAGGACTCAAAGGGTAGAATATCATGCCGAAAGCCATTTTTTTATCCAAAAAAAGCATCTAAAGCAAGATTTGAACTGGCAAAAAAAGTACCCATTGACAGAAGAAGACTAGAAGGAAGGAATTTAGGGTGATGAGTGAAATAAACGTAATTTGGTTCCGATGGAAAAAGATATATAAGCCGTCGATGATACTCTACCTTTTACAAACCTAACCCGCACTGTCAACTAACGAAGGAAGTCATTATGTTGTTAGAATGTTTTAACTAGCAGGATTGTAGAACCTGTCTAATTAAAGGTATTATAGATGTCGTATCTAGAATTAAATGATTTATTATTTTTATAAAACGACATTCCAGGCTTGATCCTTCTTTGGGGGTATTTCTTTATATGTTTTTTTAAATTTTAAATTAATTATTAAAAATAAATAAAAGTCAAATGTTTGGAAATACATATAAATTCAGATAATCATGATTTAAGTCATGATAATAGATATATAGGTTAAGATTCTGAATACCTTTCTTAATAGAAAGTATTCAAAATTTTATTTGATGAATTACTTTTCAGCATTACGTGCTCCAACGCATACTAGTGCGCATTAAAGCAATATTTGTTAGAAAAAGATATTGATGTGATAATTGGCCTTCACAAACATCTGATTTAAATCTAATAGAGAATCTTTAATATGTATTCAGGAAATGTTTCAAAAAGATATATAAATTTAAAAAATCCGGAGGAGTATGTCAAGAGGAATGAAAAAAAATTAGACGCCGATATTTGTAAAGAAGTTAGTTTTTAGTATGGAGAATAGGTGTAGAGAGTTTTTGGATAGGGTGGGTTGTGACTTCATACGCATTAAAAATATGCGTCTTTTAAAAGCACTTCTTTTCCATAAATTCTATCATTTGCCAAGAAAAATGTTAAACAAGATTATATCAACTCTAAATCTGTTGTTTTAAAGAATTAGACATATGTAGCATTTTAAATTTTTTATTAATGAATACAGAGCTATCCCGTTGAACGGGACTTTAATGTATTCTCGTTTGTCCTTTCTCTTCTTCTTAAGATTTTCAGAATACCTGCCACGTCCGATATGCATGCACCTTGATTTACAAAAAATCTGGAAAAATATAAAATTGTATATTTAAGAAAGATAAATTACTTTAAAGTACAACCTAAAAATGCTGGTTGTCGACAAAAAAGGTTGATGGTAGCTTTTGGGGGGGCCCTATTTTTTGAAAAAAATTTAACCCCTAAAATGAAATTAGCTGACTTTTTTAGCAGACTGCAACCGAGCAAGATGCTTTTAACCTCTCTGTGTCTTTGAATCTTATCAATATGAGCCCAAAAAGGGTGTGAGTGTGGTAAGTTGATGCATATCGAAAAGGGCAAGATAGACATGGAATCGATGGCCGTTGGAGATGTTAATGTTAAGAACTGCCGAAAACAAAGTCTTTTTTCGAAAATACGATGTTCAATAACTCTCATGTTTCCATATCAATTACATTAAGGATTATTTACATGTATTGTATGGAGTACTCAAGGAGTTTCATTGTTGAAGAATTGGATGTAAGTAGGCATGCTGTATACGGCGTAATAGATCAATCTTTTAAAAAAAGTTGACAGTGGGTATTACAATGATACATTTAACAAATTAGGTCCTGATGAAACCATTGTTGAAGTCGATGAGACCCATATATGCACAAGAAGAACGGGAGATGTCGACTTTTTTAGCTGGGGAAAAAATATGGGGGGAAACAAAAAAAAAATTATCGGTGCTATCTGCAGACGCACAAAAAGAATCGCATTAAAAGTTACGCAAAGAAGGCGTAGTAGCGATTGTATGTCTTTTTATCAAGATTTTGTAATCCTTCCTGGCACTCATGTTGTGACAGATTTCTTTATAGAATATTCACAATTCTGTAATAATGGTTATATTCATAATATATTAATCATAACTACACTTTGTTGATCCTGATAATCCTTTAATCCATATCAAGCACAATTGAAAGACTCCTGGAATGATTTTAAAAGTACTTGTGTTATACCAATGATTTTTCTTCTATCGTGAAAGCTGCAAACGATTGTTTTTACTAAAAATATGGGATTAGTCAACGTTTCTGCAAAAGTTCATTACATATTTATCATAAATACTTAGTTTTTTTTTTTTTCAAAAAATAGGGCCCCCCAAACTACCAGTTTTTACCAAACTTTTTACTAGACCAGATGTATGCTTTGGGTTGTTCATGTTTGGGGAAAATGAAATCCGAAAGACCCATTTTATTAGCTGAAAAAGCGAGATTTTCTGCTCAATGTCTATACATGTGGGCAGCATCCATCTTTTTACAAAAATACTATTTTTCTATCCTTGATAGGAGAAACAGCTCCAACCCCATAACGCCACCCCCTTCATATTTGACTGTCAGTATTAATTTGATGAAACCAAGGCTTTACCTGGTTTTACGCCACACAGATACCTTTCCATCAAAGTAGAACAGATTAAATTTAGACTTATCGCTAAAAATTAACTTCTTTGCTCTTCCTTCCTCCGACATCATAATCCATCCCTGAGATATTTGATACCTGGCTGTGATATGCTGAGCTTTGAGAAATGGTTTTCTTTATCAAGAACTTGCAAATTTGTTCATGTCATCAGTAGTTGTTTTTATGCTTGTATGATTAATGCTTATTCTACACTTCTCTTTGATTATGTGTTGCTCTTTCTCAAACGAAATTTTTTTCATTTTCTGATAACAAATATTTAGATATTGGTACAGATATCTTTCTAGGTCTCCCGTAAGGCTTGGTATCTCCAGCGTCGATAGCTAAATAGTGTTTATTTTAATTATTTATTGAATTAGAATGTCTCATTCTGGTTAAAATATTATAATATTTGAAGCCCATAACAAGCAAAGCTTTCTAATATGGCTGGGGTGATAACCCAAAACTTAATGATTCTAGGGGTTTTTTTCTGCTGGTTCGCAATCTTTTTTTTGTAGTTTCATTAAATCATTTTATTTTTATTTTTATTTTTAATATTTGAAGCCCAGAAATCTTAATTCTCTCAGTTTCACTTAACCTCAAAGGGTAACACAAGGATATCCTCTTGGTAACACTTCCCATTACCTTCTTTGTGAACGAAAGTATGAAGCTTTGTATACTCTAGAGATTGTCGATTTGTTTACAACAACTAAAAATTCTGCGGTTTTTGAAAATCTTATTTTTTCCTTACAAGAACTACAATCTTAGCCTGTTTTTTCCCTTTTCATTCATTCTCACTGTAGTTATTTATTCATGTAGGGGTTTTTTAAAAAGAATTTATTCATAAATGTCTTTTGGAGGGAATTTTTAAGTATTGCGTTTTTTTTACAAAAATATAAACTAAGTGCCCTGGCGGTAACCCTTGGTAGGATCGAGCTATCTTTAAAAAGCCTTTTATTATGCTTCCATCGACTGTCCTAAACCCAGACCGTTTTAAAAAAACACATTTTATAATTGAAGGTCATTTATCTTTAAAATGCTGTTAGGGGTAAAATTTATTTATATTCAAAAAATTCTAGATTTTTTTTTACAAATAAATGTTGGTTTATACCCAGTGTCAAATTTGGAATTTTAATGCAGCGAGCAAATGATACTAAGACGATGAAAAACTTTCTAAATATTTTTTTACTTTTTTTTTGGGTCAAAATGTTTTCGATAGAACCCTCGGGGATGGGCTCGTCTGTAATTATTCTTCTAACGACTAACGTTGCCAGCTTGCCCCTTAAATACCGTGTAGAGAAAATGATTTATTTTTAAAATTATGGCGTCAATCGATTCTATCTCTATATGGTTTTTTTTATATTTATACTTTATTCTTGATAGGAAACCTTACGGTTTCTTCAAGATACAAAATATAAATAGAACCAATAATAAAATAAAAAGCTGATTCCGGAATCGAACCATCAGTGAAACAGAAAAGAACCAATAAAATGTGGTAACACCACAGTTATCTTTTTATTGATTCAAATATAGCTTTGATTACTTTAAGAGGTTTGCGTTTTTTTTTATAAACTGTATATGCAAACGAAAAAAACGTTCACATTAAATATGAAACATGTACAAATTTTTAAACGGCACTTATAAATTACTTATTAAGTAGTTTAATATTAACCCACTATAAAGGCGTCCTCTCTTCAGAAGATAATAATTCATATTTATCAAATTCATCCCAGATCATAATCTTTCATTTTTTTATCGATCTCTACCAAATCTTCTTTCTTCTTATTAAAACTACTTGGATAGCTCTTGAAGCTTTGAGCAACGTTATAATAAGAAATTATGTAAGATATTTTCCCTTATACTATTTTTCCTTTTGATCCATAGTTTTTTGTAATGGTATTCCTCAAACTTCGGGTTAAAAAGCTATCTTTCGAATCAGAAATTAAGTCCTTTTTTTAAAAGATACGTGATAAATGATTGTAATACTAAAATTGAAGGATCATCTTTTTCCCAACCTTCAATTTCAAGATTTTTAAATATTGATAGAGTATTTTACTTATGCAAGGATATTTTTCACAAAAAAAAATTTTTGGATGTGCCTTCTTTTATCACTTAAAAATCCAAAACAAAAATATTTTAAAACATTATAAAACTTTTTTTTTGTTTCAATCATCTAGTTGAGATTAAAACTCTTAATTAGGTTAAAATTATCTCTTTTCCTTGAACCCCAGACATTCAAAAAAATCATTCGTTTCCGTCTTACAAAAATCATGTTCAAAAAGTCGACTGGATATAATTTTTAAGTGCTCGTAAAATTAAACAGCTCCTCTTCATCCGTTTTGCGCGGAATAGATAATTTGATCTTCGCGATAAACTAACTTACTTAGGGTCAAATTTCTTCAAACTCGATTTGGTTTAATTTATTTATATTTGCAATGAAGAAAAGAGCTAACTCATCGTCAAAATTTTTGAGATTTGGTTCTGTCTGAATCTAATGCAGAAGTTTCCTTATCATTTTTCAAAAGTACTGATTTCCATCTTCGTAAGTAGCCTTTAAACATTTCATTTTCTTTTACCTCAAAAATTAAAAGAATCTTTAATAACATCTTCTTTTAATTCTTCTATCAGCTCTTCTATTTTCTTACTAGCTCTGGACTTTTTCCAACCTCATTTAAATTCGAATGTAGAAACAAAAACCATTTTTCGAACCTTTTCTCGACTAAAAATGCGGATTTCTTTTTTTGCAAAAATTAAGTTTTCATCTGAGTTATTTGTTTTTTTAACTTCCCCATTAATTTTATTTCATAAGATTGATCATCTAATGCACAATTAAATTTTATCCATGCTCTTATATTCTAATCCAATATTTCTTTCGGGGTCTTCGGCAAAATCGTTTTCTCAAGTTCATTTAAAACATACTACACAATTTTTTAGAAAATTACGAAGATATTTAAAATCGCAATGTAATCGATATACGAGTGGTTAGAACATGCTAGAGATACGGCAGTTTTCACTATTGATAAGTAAGTTAACATTTGAAAACATTCATAAATTATTGTTAAAAATCTTTTTTATGCTTCTTTATAAGACTATTTTGTGTAAATCAATATTTTCAATTAAATTAGTTTTCTTTGTATTAAATTTTAACAAATAAAATTTATTTTAAAAAACGCTTTAAATAAATTTACTAATACAACAAAGAACTATTACACTTTAGAACCTTAAATTGGAAGTTGATTAACCATAAAATGTAACATGCAGAACGAGGACACTATTCCTAATAAATATATTTTTTTTTAGATGCATTTATTTTCCACAATCAAGACGGCAATCTCAAAAATATTTTGGCTTTTTGGGTATCCAATTAAGAGTATCAAACAACGGTTACTAATACTAATCTGTGGTATGTTATGACCCGCATACATTTTTGATAATTTATTTTATTATTTACTTTTCTTAATAAATTTATCCTGGAAAGAAGGGCCAACGAGGATCCATGAGAACATTAATAAAACATATACTTTAAACACTATTTTTTTAACTGAGCCTCATAAGAGAGCTATCAGAGAACGGGTTGGACCCACAGGACACACAGGTATCCCCCCCATAATCTTTATAAGATATCATACCTTTCTCTATAAAAATCATTTTACAAATTTATTAAAAATTTTATATATTTAAGATAAATTTTTATGAGAGGGTATGAAAATCTAAGTAAAAATTTTTAGTTCGAAGTTTTATAATGTTCTTACAATAGAAATGTTCTCTCGTTGGTAGGCACGACATGGAAACTTCTTAAAATAACAGTTTGAGGATATGATGGCTTCTCGTTTTCAGAAAAGTAGATTGTTAAAAGTCGAGTAATTTTGTGGCTTATTAACAGAGGTTTTACCTTTTTTTGTGAGGAAATCACAAAGAAGTAATACCTTAAGATAGCAGAGATATTATGATTTAGGAAGTTCTGGGACTTCATTTGGTCTACGCATTATCCAAAATAATATGAATATCTGTGTTGTAACCGTTTCTTCCTCAATTCCTAGGTCAACCATCAGAGAAGTAGTCACAAACTGTCGTGTTTGCAAACAGGCACAACCTTTAAAAGAAAAAAAACTATAAAGCATTTATCAGGTAAATTATTATTTGAAAAGGTTTAAGTAGATTGTGTTGATCTACATAAATACGCCGATGTGATGACGGATACCAATGGATCATGGACTTTTGTGGACCTTTTTTTCTAAGTTGCATTTGTTTTTCCATGAAATCTAATCTTAATGAATAAAAAAACTGTCTTGCAAAGTTAGTGACTTCAGAAGGAGCCTTCAAAATAATTCAAACTGATCATGGATTGAATGTAAAATTCCTATATTGAAGATTTTTGTCATAGTAATCTTATGTAGTGCATTTATGGTGGCCAAGACTCCTCAAAGTCAGGAATTGTGAGCGTTATAACCAACCGTAACAAGTACTTGCAGAAGCATCTTTTGCAACATATGATAACGATAAAGAGGCAAGCAAATATGGATTAATATTTTAGATTTACTGTTTATATTACACGTCAGATTATATGAATCTACGAAAAAATCCCCCTTTGTTCTTTTTAGAAATAGGGATGGTTTTAATGCTTGTCTTCCCTGTTTGAAATTGAAAAATAATGACCTATCAAAAGATTACAGAGAGCTATATACTAGATTAAGATTTTGAAACAAGATTGTGGCATAAGCAAAAAACTAGTGTTGAGTCTTTTAAAAATTGGGAGATAAAGTATTTATGCAAAAAGATTTTAATAATAATGCTAAACCCAAGAAAAAAAACTAGAATCTTTTTACGAAGGACCATTTGAAGTTCAAGAAATTCTAAAAAAAATAATTATTTAGTGATAATTTCTGATGAAAAAATAGTTAGGGTAAATATTAGTAGATATAAACTTTTATAATAAAATTTTTAAGTAAATTCGGGTTAATTTTATATAAATCATTATGCTTTTCTTTCTCATTAAAAGCACATACTTTGGCTTATTTACAGATTCTTTCTCTTATTGAAAAATAATTTTAATTTTTTGTTTCTCTATTGGCAGGCTTTTTAATTAAAACCTTTTTCTTGGTTCATTTAAAAACCGCCTCATATTTTTAAAAATATCAAAATTAAGTTAATAATAATAATAATAATAAATACTTTAATGAACCACAAAAAAAAAGGTTGCGAACCAGCAGAAAAAACCCCTAGAACATCAAGCAGTGAGTAAATACTCAAGCGTAGTCTGAGACCATAGCTTATAGAAAGAAAAATTTAAGTTTTGTAATGTTAAGCCTCATTTATATGCCTATACTGATATTTCCTTTTTTTGTCAGTTCTGTCTCTTGTGCTCTCTGGGCGCAGTTGCGCGCAGCATCTTATTAATAAAATTTTTATTTTTATAATTTCTAACCCCTAAGACAAAAAAGCAATAAAAAATTTTAAAATGTAAAAGTGTGATTTCGGCTTAAAACTCTTTGTTCGTAAACAATAATAATGTTTTTGCGTAACCATGGTAGCTTTTGTGGCCCTATTTTTTGAAAAAAAAAAACTAAGTATTTAATGATAAATATGTAATGAAACTTTGTCATACACGTTGACTAATAAATCCCCATATTTTTATAAAAACATATCTGTTTGGCAGCTTCACGATAGAAGAAAAATCATTGGTTTACACAAGTACTTTTAAAATCCTTCATATAGTCTTTCAATTGTCTGAGTATGGATTAAAGGATTATCAGGATCAACAAGTGTAGTTTATGATTAATAGTATTATGAATATCAACCATTATAACACATGTGAATATCCCTCCAACAATCTGTGACAATATGAGTTTCTAGACTTACAAAATCTTGATAAAAGAAATACAATCGCTACTACGCCTTCTTTGCTTACTTTTAATGCATCTTTTTGTGGCGTCTGCAGATAGCACCTATTATCCATATTTTTTTCCTTTCCCCAGCTAAAATTCTACCCTCTCCCTTCTCCCCTTGTGCATATATGGGTCGCACGACTTCAAACATGGTTTCATCTGACCTAATTTTTTAAATGTATCATTGTAATACCCACTGTCAACTTTTTTTAAAGATGATCTATTACGCCGTATACAGCATTGCCTACTTACATCCAATTCTTCAACAATGAAACTCGTGCGTACTCCCATACAATGACATGTAAATTAATCCTTATGTAATTGATATGGAAACATGAGAGTTATTGAACATCGTATTTTCGAAAAAAGACTTTGTTTTTCGGCAGTTCTTAACATAACATCTCCAACGGCCATCGATTCCATGTCTTATATCTGCCCCTTTTCGATATGCATCAACTTACCCATCACACCTTTTTGGGCTCATATTGATAAGATTCAAAGACACAGAGAGGTTAAAAGCATCTTGCCTCGGTTCAGTCTGTCTAAAAAGTTCAGGCTAATTTCATTTTAGGGGTTAAATTTTTTTCAAAAAATAGGGCCCCCCAAAAGCTACCATCAACCAAAATTTTATTGATCAAAAAATATTAATGGTTAAGTGGCCGCGTTCAATCGTCAGATTTAAATCCTATAGAGCATCTCTGGGCCATAGTTTAGAAAAATACCAAAAGACCTGGCAAAAATTTGTTGAACTTAAAACAAAACATACTGAATAATGAATCAAATTCCTCTAGAATTGTGCAAAAAACTTCTTTAGAAGCTCTAAAAAGAGAGAATTAGCTGTTTACAGATCCAAGTACTAAATAAAATGTTGCGTTTTTTTTTACAAACTGTATATAAGACATCCACAACTTTTTAACTTCTGTTTTATCTCGCATTCGGATCCCGTATGTCCTTCTTCTTTTCTCTACAGAGTTCTGAATAACTTGCCTTTATGTTTGATATTTTAATGATTTTACTGTCTCATCTTTTTAAACCATCCAATTATTACCAACTGTCTGTTAATTAAATTAGGCTTTTTTTAATAATCGGATAAGTTCAGAAAAGGATGCCTTGAAGATTGATGATCTGGCCTCGTGACACCCATAGTTCCCTTATTTCTATTTATAGTTTTACCATTTACATTGATCGTAAACAAACAAACAATGATTAATTAAAGGAACAAATAACAAAAGGTTCATAAAAAAAAAGATTAGTCGTGAGTGTTACACGACGAAACCCCATTACTATTTTATCTTTTTTTTGGTTAAGATATAAAATAATATATTATTGTGTAAAGTTTCCACAAAAAAATTTTATTTGTTTTTTTCTTATTATTGTTGGGCGCTCCTAGAATGCACCGCTGGCGTGGCTACCTACCCTAATTTCCTTGCGATTTTTTTAATAATCAGCCCCTGTAAATTTTATTTTTGAAATCGTTTAGAATCAGGCTAAACCCGAGTCTTGAACTTGCGAGTCCCACTCAGCCAACGTCACACAATCTTAATGAAAATTTAATAAACAGACAATTCTTAATAAAACTTTAAAATTTATGGAGAGACACTATAAAATTGATCTTTGAATACACCTTAGAGTAATCTGGGAAAATTGTTGTTTCTAGAGGCTAATTTATAAATCTTAATGCATAAAGATTAAATTTTCAAACTGAAAATAATGAGTTTGTATTGTTAAAAGCCAGAGAATACAAAAACAATTGTAATGATATCTTAAAGGTCGTACTTAAACAATCGAACCCCCCCCCCTCAAAATTACATTCACAAAATTGATCCTAAAAAATTTAAAACTTTTAAATTGGAAATAAAATAGATTTATGGCACTTATTGCATATTTTTTTTAGGGGGAGGGGGTTCGATTTTTTAAGTAAAGTATTTGAACCTGATATTTTTTTTCTTTCTAACCCCTTGAAAATGAATAGATGTGTATGGCAAAAAACTGACAAAACCTGTCTCCCTATGATCTAATTTTCAACAGATAGCGCTCGGCAAATCCGATTTTATGTGTAAATCCTTTTTAATTCAAAACGACGTTCCTTGTACCGTCCAATCATGTGGACAATGATTAGAATTCCAGACGTGCCTGTGTTTTTGCCCGATAATAGGGATTCAGGTGGATGATTAGATAATATAAAAAAAAAAAAAAAAATATAGAAGGACTTGTTCTTTGAAAAAAGGGTCTAAGTTTCCTTCTTTTACAATTGAGTTTAAAAAAATACTAAGGTACATATATTGTTGGATCTTTTCTTATACACATTATCAAGCTATTAGTTTATGCGAAATTCAGAACAAATTATATCGGAGTCAAGAACATTTTAATGGATAAAATAGCTGAGACTGCAGGTGAAGCCGAGTTGATAGGAGGTCCTGAAGTTCGCATACAAGTTGATGAAACCGCTATTTGTAATGTCTTGGTCTTCGATAGTCCATCATCTTGTTATGATGATGTACCAGGAATTCAGTGGATTTTAGGTGGTGTTGTAGAAGGGGATTCAAGCAAAATTTTTTATAAAACTAGTCCTAACAGAAAATGGGAAACTATTGTAGAAGTTTTCAGAAGCTCACATAGCACCAGGGTCAATTATCATTCGATGGTCGTGTCCATCTTGTGTGCTTAGTGGGCGTATCTATTTTGTCTTTTAAGCATTTAATCGTAAATCATCATAATCTGGGGTTTGTCATGAATCCAGGATAACACTAATCAATCGAAAACTTGTAGTCGTATTTGAAACAAGATTATAGAAAGCAAGGGGTGGGAATCACACGAGAATACCGTTTTATTTGAAAAAATTTTCAATGGAGAAAGAAAAATTTGCAATATAATACGACATCTACTGTAAGAATTGCTTTTGTAAAATTGTCTTTTAAAATGCGTGGCTATGACCATTAAACTTTTTTGTTTCCATTTTTATGAATTTGATTTTCTTGGCTACTTTTTAATTAATCACATTTTTTACTGGTACCAACACCAAAAGGTGTGGCACATCTTAAGAAGAAAGCGAAAAGTTTATGCGCTGTGTCTTATGATCAGTTGTTCTTTTATGTTGTAATGTTGACATAAGAAAGTAATTCCCTTGGATAATATTGAGATAATGAGGCAGAAATTCTAACTTACACATGATAAACCATTTTAGCTAAAACAAGATGGAAGACTTGTGTAAAAAATTGTATTAAGGGATACCTAGGTCAATAATTCGGGAATTGGTGTCTAAATTTACATATGTAACCAAGCGCAACCTCTTAAAGAAAAGGGTGAGAAAAGGCATATCGCTGCATCATATTCATTCGAAAGAAATCGAGCAGATTGTCATAGATCTATCTAAATATCATCTTCAAACTATGGTTCAAATGGATAATGACCGTGGTGGATGTTTATTCAATTTCGCTTTTACCTATCCCCTCAAGCGAAGACAGCAAATGAGATTAAGATTGCCTAGAAGATCTTACACATTCTGAGGAGCTTTTAGATTCTTAATACATTATAATAGTTTAGAGTTTAAGAATTCATTTTGTAATGATCTCTGTCATGATTATCTTGTTAAACGTATTTTTGGAAGGCCTAGACATCAACAAAGTCAAGCCATTGTAGAAAGATTTAATCAAACTATGATAAGTTATTTACAAAAGCATCTCTTTTCTAATTCTGAGGATAACAACTTTAATAAAAGATGGATTGTTCATTTAAAAAGACAACATATAATTACAATCTAAGTATGCATGAATCTACTGAAAAGTCTCATTTTATGCTTTTTTAAAATAAAAATGGATTACTAGTGCATATTTAAGATGAGGAATATGTATAGAAGATACCTTTATTGACATGTCTCATCATAAACAGCCAAAATCTCTCAAGAAAAATACTTTGCAACCGTACAAATGTACTGGTCTACCTTGAAAGAAGGTCCTTTATCGTTGGTGTAAAGTGTGTTGGAAACAGAGCTAGCCTGTTTGAGGATTATCTTGTGTGAAAACATATATGCTACGTATGTTTCGTATTTTCCTTATATAAACAAATATGTTATAAATAAATATGTTTTCTGTACCACCAAAGGATTATAAAAAAAAGACTTTGATAACAATTTAAAAACAAAAAAACACAAGTTAGAATCATTCTATGATGGTCCTTATACCATTATGCAAACTTTTGAAAATAATATTTTGTTGTTAAAAAATGAAGAGCGCAGAAATTAAATTAATTAAAAACGATGTAAGAAATTGAATTAGCTAAATTACTTTTGTGTAATGGAATAATTATAAAATAAAACTTAGTACTTTTTAAAAACTTTTTTTCAATTCTTCCCCTTTTTCCATGGTGAGTGCGCCCGGCACGCAACACAATTATTAAAATACCCGGGAAACTGATCGTTATGGAGAATATTAAATTTAAAATAAATAGTTTATTTTCGAGTG